>JASAND010011994.1:0-14042 GCA_030248195.1 Trissonchulus latispiculum
TGGGTCACGGGAAATGAACCCATTTCCCGTGACAAACCGACAAAATCAGGCCAAACACAGGCCGAAAATACTAGTATTAGTCAGTATTATGGTTTGTTCTAAAGATCGTGCAAAAGTTTGGTCAGAATCAATGCATTTCACATCAAAATGGCCCTAGAAGGCCGGTCTGTGCAAGGAAAGGACAAAGGCAAACGAAGTCTAAATATAGGTCACAAACAGCACAGTTTTTGTACATTTCTCAAGAACATTTCGTCTAATTGCCAGTTCAGTCAGGCCCAGCCGGGCCCAAGGTGGAAACCTTGCGAATCACTTCGTTCAAGTTAGAAAATGCGGCAAGTTTAGCTAAATTCTGATAATACAAGTTAGCAGAGGCCAGGAAGGCCCAATTGGTGACAAGAAGTTACCAGATACGGTTAATATTGTCAAACAGGCAATAATCAACGGTTTTCAGTCAATTCTTCAATTTGCAAGTTCAAATGGGGCCCAAAATGCACATTTTGGGCCTGGAAAGCAAGGGAACGAGTAATGGTTGCTGGGTTCGATTCCCGCACCATAATCTTGTACTAATGGGTTTTAACCCATTTGATTCAGTCTTGTGTCTCTCAGTTATTCAGAAGTAGTTGCTCAGTAGTGGACCGCAGAAGTCCGGATCAGTCGTATCAGTCAGTCAGTCAGATAATCAGGATCAGTCATTTTGGAAGGTACATAGACGGCTTGCATTGCCGAGTAGCGGATTAAGACAGAGACAGCGAGCGTAGCACCGCCTGATCAAAGTGGGAGGTTAAACCAGAAACCGAAAGGCATAAATCTAATTCTTGGAAAAAGGACTAAAACACCGATTCTCTTTTCTATTGAGTCATGAATTCAACCATTTTCGTCATCAGTTTTATGTCGGGAGGCGTTTCTCCCGTGTCTCTGGCCTAAGCGCCACCCCATCCTCAGTGAAGAAGAAGAAGCCGTGGATTCGTTGAACTGTGTAGTTGTTTAATTTTCATTAATCAGGAATAAGTAAGGCAGAACCAGGAAACTCCCCATTTTCCTATTCCCTCAAAAAAGCCAGTTCCGTACAGTAACCCTGTCTAGGTGTTGGAGCGGACCTTCGGGAAAGCAGTGTCCAACGATTCGGGGACTCACCCATAGACCGACCCCAGGTTTATCTCAGATAACAATTGTTTGATTGTAGTTTGTTGATTTGTAGTTTGATAATCCGTTTGTAAGGACGGATAAAGAGTCGCACAGCACAAGCATATAGGCGCACGAGAAAGCATATAGGTACTGACCTGGTAGAGAGTTGGAGACAGTGTAATAATTAGGTAGTAAAGACAGAGTTTGAGAAAAGGAAGAAGAAGAGGTACCACTGAACCTTGTCCCTAACCTAAAACATATAACTTGGGGTAATATTATCCTCACCTAGGATAATATTAATAATAACCTAAAGAGGGTAACTGGCAACTCTGGTACAGTAAATTGAATACTGTACTGATCTGTAATTGTACCTGTTTTGCACAGTTTGTAACGACCCCTGTTAGTAACGCATTTTGTATTGTAATTTGTAATCTTGCCAAAGACTGTACCCATAATACCTGTAATAAGTGTAATAAATAATTGGTGTGTCAAACCTAGAGTCTCAGAGTTTAACAGAGAGGCGCGATTGTCTCTGAAAGTCAGGCGCGTTAGCCTAAAGATTGGATCAGGACTGCTTAAAGGTAAGTTCTGGTCAGGAAGTGGAAGACTCATCATCAATCCAGCGATCAAATCAACGCAAGTGCTGACCCCTCTTGCCGATCGGCTGGAATCCAGTGCAACAAACGAAGTCACGAGGAAGACCCCTACAAAGGTTGGCTGCAGGGAATCTCTGATTTTGGAACACCACCTTTCGGAGATCCGGTGCCTAAGTCTACTTTCATAAGTGGACGTGCTGACCTTCCGTGTAATCAAGTGCAGAGCGATTTCTGACACTAGACCGGAGAGCAGAGCGATTTTTGACTCCGGCTCCTAGCAACTTCATTACATATAGCTCAATTACGTTGACCGTTTGCACACATAATGTAAAGTAAAAACGGTATATCCGAAAATGAAATCTATTGGGTTTTAACGGTTCCTTTTGCGTTATTTATGTGCATTAGTTAATAGAAAGCACTTTGCAGCTGCTTGAAAGCATTGGAAATTTCGAAAACCAAAGCAAACAATGAAAAATTACAGAATTTTTGTTTTTGATTTTCTCGTCACTCCTTCAGTCAAAATGGACCAAATTTTCCAAATATGTTTTGCATCAGCATACGCTCAGGCCGTTTTCTTGGTTTTTAGAAAAACGCAATATTAAGCAAGATATAAATTTTACAAATTTTCAAAACACGCTAAAAAACGGAAAACTCACTTTTACGAAAAACTAAAAAAACGGCCTGAGCGTATATGTAAACTAACCATATACTGAAAATCTCAAATGATTTCATAAAGGATTGAAGGAGATATTTAAGTTTAAAGCTTTTAATACATTTCCTATTGTGTAGACAGCAAGCCATTCCCCGCAGCGTCGCAGATTAGCTCATCTGATGCAAAACATAATAAAGAACAATTATGCCAAATTTCAAAGCGATTGATTAGGTTTTTAGTTCACAGTATCTGTTCAAAGTCCACCCCGGTAGTGGTACTACCACCTTAAGCGTGTGTTTATATGCGATTGAACTGAAACGCATTTGATTGGCTACCGAACTTTTGCTACTGAAATGCACTAATGAGGTGTTACAGTAGCCAAGTAGCCAATCAAATGCGTTTCAGTTCAATCGCATATAAACACACGCTTAATGACGCTAAGCTGAACCCCCCCCCCCCCCGAGATCTCGGGGGGGGTCACCTTATACACGTAATTTTGACATATGATAGACGATTAGCCAATCAGATGCGTTTTAGTTCAAACTAGAGATGAGGACGAGCCGGACTTTTCCGGCTCGGCTCGGCTCGGCTCGCGAGAAAGTGAGGTCGGCTCGGCTCGGCTCGGCTCGCGGTCATACCCGGCTCGGCTCGGCTCGGCTCGGAAAAATTTTGAGAGTGGGTCGGCTCGGCTCGGCTCGGCTCGCCAAGCTTGAAATTTCAAATTCGCCATATTGCATGGAATTTTTATATCTTGTTCCTTGTTGTCTTGGTCAAATTTATTAACGAAGTCGTAACCAGTTATGATTACAAGTTAAGATTTATCTTTAGCCTCTCAAGATCATATGTATTATATACTCGAATACTAGAAGCAGTTACAACTTTTTCGCTATCTGATAAAATAAAAATATATATATACTACAAATACCCAGAAACACGGAATAATGGAATTTACAGGTAAGACTTTTATGAAACCAAAACTGAGACGAAAAAATGAAATAAGTCAAAAGTTTTCCTTACTAAAATATATCAATACCATACACAAGTTGGCGTCAAGGACAGCCTAATATTAAGATTAACATTTTGCTTGGAAGGTATCGAGAAAGTTAAAGAAAATTATTGGCAATTATTATTAGTCTTCACTGAAATTATTGGCAATTTTACAAGTTCGAAAATATAGCAGGGAAATTTGGTCGAATTACTACTTTTTGTTGGGGTCGGCTCGGCTCGGCTCGGCTCGGAGCTTCAGTTCTCCGGCTCGGCTCGGCTCGGCTCGGGAGAAATTGCTGCCGGCTCGGCTCGGCTCGGCTCGCGAGCCGAGCCGAGCCGAGCCGAGCCGAGCCGCGAGCCAAAATCCTCATCTCTAGTTCAAACGCATATAAACACATGGTTAACAGTGTTAACCGTGACCCCCCCCCCCGAGATTTCGGCCTTAATGTTCAGAGCATATGACAGGCCAATTGTATTAATAGCAAGGGTACGGTGTCGTACTCTTGCTATTATTAACTCTTGGTATGCGTTACGTTGTCATTATTATTTAATTAAAAACCTTTAACACTTTTAAACTACTTGTACTGACTACGTACAGCTATTCAATTAATTTCTTTTCAGTGTTAATTTAAAAAAACAACTGATGTACGACACATCTGTAACGTATGTAGCTATGGGATAACAACCTCTTGTTTATATTGACGTCCGAAGCGATAAGCAGAGTCCAGAATCCAATGCTCGTCTTTGCAAAGCTGAAAGAACAAATACCCAACCATAACAGAAATCAATAAATTATTACTTTGTAAATTTTATTACAAAGTTTTTAATTTAGAAACGGACAAATTAAACTGATAGAGGGTTGTAAGTTTAAAACTGTTGTAAACGAATTCTTACTAATGTAAAAGTATGAGAAACTATGTAAATTGTGAGCGGTGGTATAGTTGTGGTGGTTAGGTGGTATGCGAAAAGAAGACAGATATAGGTCCAACTTCATAAGAGAACCCTTTTAGTTTCATGTCTGCCTGAAGGCTTGTAGTTTTTCGCTGTTGAAATTTCAGCTTAATCAATAGAAGAAGTTTGAACAGAGGTAAGCAGCTGATTGCTCAATGCTTGAACAGACTAACAAGATTTGTAAGCAAACAGAAAACATTACTTGTAAAAATCCTCCTTTCACATCGTGTATTCCCTCGAACTGACCGAAAGCGTCATATTGAGCAACTTTAAAGATAAGACTTGATGTAGCTGACTGTGGCTCGAAGGAAAACTGAGTTAGTATGTCTGGCCTATCCAAGATCATACTAGCATCAGACCAATAGTAAAGCCATGGCATGAAGTTTGGCCTAAAACAAATAAAATATCAAATTCACAGCAAATCACATACGATGCTGTACAATAGTGTCAACCACCGGCCAGAAAACTTGCACCAACGAACCGGTTGGTTATGCGCATGATCCAACCGATGACTTGTTGTACAATCCACAAAGAACTCGTGGGACAAATAAATATTAGGTCGGAGCACCTAGCCAGACAGTATATGCTATTAAAGGAAGACTATTGTCCATTACAAAAAGTTGTGTAAAGTGTTTCTTTATTCTAAACTCGTGTCACCTCACAAAAAGCTCAAAAAATAATAGCTACCACTCAATGCGCTGTCCACTCTCACTGATCAGCCTTTCATACTGTGTACAGGCAGTTTCCACCACTCCGTCTGGCTGTAGATTGTACATGAGAAGGACGCAAAGATTTCCAACCAGCTGACAGGCTGTATAATTTTTGTACTTCTGAAAAAGTTTTAACAGCAACAAACTCCAATAGATTAACAATCGAACTGTTTCAACAATAAGAAGGAGAAGATTTAGGTCTGTTGAACATCGGCGTTTATTACAGATGAACGGTTATGGTAGCTAATAGACCAGCAGAGAAACGAAGCAACGGTGTAACTGTAGGTAAAACCTTTAAAAGCCATTGATGCCTCGGTGTCCGTTCAAAACGTCTAAATTCAAAACGTCTAACGTTCATAACGTCTACCGACGAAACGTCTAACGACGAAGCGTCTACTGACAAAACGTCTAATTTTTCTAAAATTCTGTCACACGTTCAAAACGTTGAAGAAAGCAAATCAGATTTCATGTTATTTTGAAGTAAATGTATTTAAAAATCACAGTAAACTAAACTCTACGTCTAGTTCATTGTTTCATTTTAAATTTTGTTTAATTTTTAAATATTTGTGAAAGCCAGGGTGTGCAAATGACTTGATATAAAACTTACAATTTACAATTTACATTACACTTTTCAATTCTAGAAATTTTAGAACTAATGCTTAAAATTGATAAGTAATCAGCAATCAGTGAAATCTGTTGCACCATCTTTACTGATTACAGTCAGAAATCAGTATTCAGTAAATAAGCAGTGAATAGTCAATGACTGGTCGAATACTGAAGCTAGTGCAGAAAATAAGAAGTATATTTGGGAACTTCAAATTCAAGATTTGGCAACCCTGCCACCCATACCCAAAGCGGCCTTTAGGAAAACTGATCCAGACCCATACAAAATAAGTTAAAGTAATCACCAAAAGTTGGGAAAGTTTAGACATTTTGAACGTGTGACACAATTTTAGAAAAATTAGACGTTTTGTCGGTAGACGTTAATATGAACGTTAGACGTTTTGACTTTAGACGTTTTGATAGGGAACCGATGCCTCTGGGCCGCTTATCACTTGAGTCACAGGGCACAGATGTTCACTATAAAACCAATTATAATTTCAATCAACCTTTTTTGTCTATCAGTTTTGCAAAGATAAGTGCGTATTGATCAAAGCTCATTCCTTGGCAAATCTGAAAAATCCATGTCAGCCTTCAGTCACAGTGTTACGCAGCCCTTCCTTCGTTTGTTCAAGTATTTGCATTTACATAGCATGTGTTACAGGGGTGCACTGCATAGCGTAATACCTACGTCGCACATCAGAATAGCAGCCTTTAAGTGTTCCCGAAATATCGCAGAATCAATCCTGTCTCCTGTCTAAATAAAAAAGTGCATAATATCTTAAAGTAAATGATTGTTTAGTTTGTCTGTCCTGGTTTCTCAACCACTCTGTAGGATAAAAAGCCAAAGTTTTAAATGATAAAGCTTTTCAGGATGATGCTTGGAAGGAAGTAAAGATCTTAGAAATAAATCGATCTGATCACTCCAAAAGGCCGACCTATCTGTAAGGAAAGCAGGCATAGGAAAGATTGATAAGCCTGTAATGGGAGTTCAGCTGATGGCCCTGTGGTGTAGTTGGTTAGCATGTGTGCTCCGGAGTCAGAAGGGCCGTGGTTCGAAACCCGACTGGGCCAATTCTTCACTTTCAATGGTGATTGAAAAGCTGAAAGCCTGACGCCTCCCGTTCGGGTTGTCCTTGGTTTCTTCCTGGTCCACCAGCCCTGGTAGAAGCGTTACATATCCCTTCACCAGCTGAACATTTTCATGTTTTTGCTTGAATTTTGACAAAAAGGAAAAGCTTCAAATTCTCCTTGGTTTCCAGCCTCCGGGTGACCTAACCAAGATTTGACAAGCAAGTTAAGGACATTAATATCTGTATGGGAGAACCCTTCACAATGATTTGACAATAAAGCTCAAGATTGTTCAAATGCCTAGGGAGTATATGCGCAGAATTCCTGTCCGGCTCTCTAAACTCTAAAGCATATTTACCCTCTGAAACCTTGTAAAAAAGTTTAGGAGTCTAAAACTATGAATAATCATTATTAATATTTCCTTCTCATCAGTAAAAATAATTGTATCAGAACTACATCAGCTCACTTACTTCAAAGCCAACAATGCTTGAAACAGTGATGGTTGTTGCAGTAGGATCAAAGCATATACCGCCAGCCTACATAATATAATTAAATACAATATTTACCCTATATACGTAATAAGTATACGTTTCTGAATGGCGTTTTTGGTTTCATTCGAAAATTTAAGAATCAATTCGAAAAATGATGCAATACGACTTTGTTGTGGATACTGGATATTAGGAAGTTCCCTTGCACCACACCTTGCATGGATTTGATGTTAATAGCTGTTAAGCTAAAAAGGAAATGATCTGAACTTCTTCAGCATTTGCATCAGAATGAACGTAATAAAATGGAGGTATGTAAGTTATCTTTGCAAAAGTCTCCCATATTATTTGGTGAAGTGCTGTCATTGTTTACATTAAGATGATACGGCACGACAGTATCAAGAGAATTGAGCACATGCCTTAATTTTGATGTTTTACGATATTTAAAATACACATGAAATTCAACTCCACCCAAGGAAATAAAAAAATTCAAAAAGACCCAACTGGGAAGAACTGCTGAATTCAACAGCTTATAAGCGACGACTGGACTTGTTTTACTCGGACCCAATTTCTGACTGTAACCGCGTGACCCACACCCACACCCACACCGAGTGAAATTGAGACACATCCACTTTGTCGACCCGTCAAGTTGCAGATTCTTGCGAATATTGTTACCGCCGCCGATAATAAGCTGTTGAATTTGGCTAATTTTTCTTAGGGCGATTTTCTTAATATGCTATTGTAATTCTTACAACTGATCCATCAGAGCATTGGCAATTGTGTCCATGAATTCCAGGATTACAAGCCTCACATCTAAAAATAAAAATATTTAAAATTTATTATCTTCAATTAGAACTTTCATGCCGCTGCTTGCATTCTTTAGGAGGAACAATTTCTTGGAACCTGGCGAAAGCGGTTGGCCAAACGATTCAAGGCAAGTTTACTGAAGATCAGTATTATTAACTACATTTGTTTCTGCTTCTGTTTGTAACATTATATATATATATATATATATATATATATATATATATATATATATATATATATATATATATATATATATATATATATATATCAATTGCGATAACAACCTATGAGAATCTATAGCTGGTCTGGTTCCATTCTCGCAACTGACGCATTTGAACGCTGCTTCAGGCCTTCCTGTAATACTTCTGGCATCTAAATAAATAAGCAAAACTAATAACTGCTGAATCGCTTGAAAATCAAGACCAGCCAGTTCTATCATCAAAGCGTTAACAATCAGTTTTGTTGCAAGTCTAGTCTAACGCATTTGATTATGTTGTTGAGTCTTGGATGTCAGGTAATAGTATGGCACGCGTACCTCTAATATTGGATTCTCTCTGTGAGTGACTACACTGTATACCTCTCAAGTAAGAAACGGGTTCCCCAAATACATTTTAACTTTTCTGCACAATTAAAGTGGCTCCGCGCTCACCTTGGGTATGAAACGCATACCTTTGGAATTTCACAGAGACTAAAGCGTGCCCACTTCAATTCTTAAGACTGTAATTAAAAGATATCCTAAAATTTTAGAAACATAATTTAATGAATTACGACGTCTTAATTTTCTAAGAGGACAGTGTATGAAATGTTGCAAATTGATACATTCGACATAACCTAGAAAAACCTAAATATTTCGAAACCCAATAGTTAAATTGACTAAACTTCGTATACATATAACTTTGTTTTTATATAGTAGTTTTTGTTTGCATCATTCAAAGGCTGTTAATAAAGCGAAAAATAATATAAATTACAAAAAATATAAACATGGGGTATGCGTTTCATACTTGATACCAAAAATCTGTACTGCAGCCGGGTCTTTCCCATTATCCCCCCACAGCTCAAAAGAAGTACCAAAGAAGCACAACTTGACTGATTGAGTTGAAATTTGGCAGGGGTAGGTTTTCGGACCTGCTGATTTCAAAAATGCAAAAATTTTAAAATTTTTTTAAAAATTTTTAAAAATTTTAAAACTTCAGTTTGGTAAGGGGGGACCAAGGGGGACCCAAAAATTTTTCGAAAAAAATTTTGCTGAAAACTCTGGCTTAATTGTAGATTTTCTGGGGGGTGCTGATTACGAATCTGAAATCCGTTTTTCGATTCAGCTTTTCGTTAGCTCAGGATAAGCTAACATCTTAAGCTTAAAACTTTAGCTTATATTAAGCTAACGAAAAGCTGAATCGAAAAACGGATTTCAGATTCGTGATCAGCACCCGAGAAAACCTCTGTAAGCCAGTTTCCAGCAAAATTTTTTTCGAAAAATTTTTGGGTTCCCCTTGGTCCCCCCTTACCAACCTGAAATTTTAACATTTTTAAAAATTTTTTAAAAATTCTAAAATTTTTGCATTTTTGAAATCAGCAGGTCCGAAAACCTACCCCTACCAAATTTCAACTCAATCAGTCAATTTGTGCTTCTTTGGTACTTCTTTTGAGCTGTGGGGGGGGGATAATGGGAAAGACACCTGCAGCCTTACTGTGGGGTACGCATCCCATACTATGATTACTTTTCTACCAGCTGGCAACCTTACAAATAATTTGTACTGAAGCTCAACTAATTAAGCCAACCTACCAGAATAATAAGACACTATACTACATAAAAGATTTGTTAAAGAATGAGTCAGTCTAAACAAAGAGAAGAAAACTAAATCGCAGGTACTACGACAGCTGTTTGGGAGGGTCCAATGAGTTAGGAAAAGTTTGTAGAAGGGTGACCAAAATGGATGCCAAAACAGTTTTTTGCATAAAAATTTTGACTCCTTTACCAAATTTATCTCTAGTCCAAAACCAGAATTTTTAAGATAGTATATTTTGAGTTTGTAACTTAACCTTTCACGAAAAGGTATCTAATGAGCAACATAACGGCATAGTAACACAACTCACACACAACCAGAAAAAGCAGGATTCGGAATGGTGTGTTTGTGGTGTTTATCTATAATACTATAGGTTTAAGACTTAATTAAATAAAATAAATAAAATTAAGCTTACATAAAATTTCATTATCCGAGCATTGACAATCGCCGTCTTCGCAAGGAAGACAAATCCAACCATCCGGAGAAACCCTTTCCCCGACACCACAAGGCAAGCATTCCACGTCGGGCCCACCGTTGTTAAAAACGGTTCTTTGATTTGATTTGCATGCACAATTGTAACCTGCAAGCAGCAACTTTGACTGTTACATAAGCGGGGACTGTGTGTGCAGTAAGATGTTGGAATAGACAAGGAGGCACTGGTAATCCATTACTGTTTTTGTGTTCTATGTCGGCACATGAGTCAAGGCTGAACTACGGTAAACCTATAGTGATTCCCTATTGCTAGTGCAAACCACTCCTTTTTAATATTGTCAATCGGACTCCCTGAATCTGATTGCAAATTACTCTCATATTTTCGAGCAGGGATCTCTTTAACTCCCCCCCTCAACAAAAGTTGGTCAAATTCAAATGCTTACTGCAAGAGATCAACAGAACTTTAGAGCATGATTTATACATCGTTGGAATGCTCGAGATGTGCTTTATTTAATTGTTTAAAGCAGTTTGCTGTAGCTTGCTGCTATAAAAGTTAAGCTTAAAAGACTACCAAAAATTGCAAAAAGCGGTAACTTTGATAGTTTGTTAAGCTTAACTTTTTATAGCAGCAGGCTGCAGCAAACTGCTTTACACCATGAAATAGAACACATCTCGAGCATTCCAACGATGTATAAATCATGCTCTAAAGTTCTGTAATGATCTCTTGCAATAAGCCTTTGAATTTGACCAACTTTTGTTGGGGTGGGGATAAAGTTAAAGAGATCCCCGAGGAGTTTTACTTCTCGGAGTTCCCCACAGGCCCCAAAGTCCTAGGCTGCCGAAAAAATTATTATAATAGTTTAATCTAGCTGTTACCAGCATGTGGCCTAAACGCTGGAGGTACTGAAGAATGCCGTTATACATCTGACTGCTTCGAAACACACATCACGCTACATCATGCTTTGAAACTGAATTTAAGACATAAATGACCTGTGGGATTTGGCTTGGAGAGGAAAATGAAGCGCCTGAGATGTTTTAGATTAGCAGATTAGCAGCTCCACTATTATGTATCATAGCAAGAGTGCATAATTGCACTATATATAAGAAGAGTAAGACACTAAAGGGCTTCTCTTTTTGGCATTGCATAACGGTGCTCCGACCACAATACGCGAATGTTCCCCCGTTTGGTGGGGGTAGGGGCAGCAGCAAAGAGGTCCCCGTTTGGTGGGGTTGGGGTAACCAACAGCCAATCAGATTGCAGACACCCCCTCTTCGTTTTGTAACAGTGCTAGTAACACTTAGTGTAGGTACGCACTTGAGCTTGTATTGCGTACGTAAGAAATTGTACCGTATGGTTGTAGTTATCTTCCTACTGTTTGTAGGAAGGGTAAGACTTATCGTATACATTGTAGTAAGTTCTTCTACGAACTTAGATTCGTAGGAATATCTCGTCTAATGTAGAGTAGACGATAGTGTAAGGTCCTAAAACTGTCTCTCAACCACTACCTTCAAGCTTTATTGGAACCACACGAACAGACTACTACAACACGAGAACTGAACGCACATAAACAGCATCGCACCCTTTTATACAGGTCATAGTCATGACAAATGGTCGTCTCGAGAGTTATATGTAAGCAAACAAATTACTGATAGTCCAGACTCAACACAGACGGTAACGGGTAGTACCAGATTAACTGAAGATTAGAACAGAGATAAGATAAGATAACATATATATACAGCGACTGGTGGGATTAAAGGATAATATTAATGAGCTAATTTACAGACAATATTATGAGCTTATTTACAGACAGTGGACGTTTATCTTATTTTGCTTACTAGAAACTGATTTATAGGCTGAACAGGCAAGGAAACAAATAACGAATGAATGCTTATGTACAACTGATAGTCATAGATACATTTGGTGAATATATACTTAGCTATCCTGAAGACTGGCTTTCCACATTTCTTCCCCATCCGAAGAAGAAAAGTCCACTTTTCGTTGATGGGTAGTCGGATGGATGGTAGTGGATAGTGATATTCAGCGCTATTATGTGCAAATTACTGGTATGGTTATTCAGATGTGGTTTTGCATACACGCGAGACGGATGCACAATGAATGTTTATAATGTTTATATAGATACTGTTTACATTTGTATATATTTACTCCAAAGTTAACGGCGTTTAGTAGAAACAATAGAAGTGTTTCTGAAATTACAATTATGCTTCGTATGCGAACCATGAATTTAGTCGATGTGACACTGCTCAGCCAGTAACCCGGACAGATCGTCGGATTTTGGCTCGTCAACGAAGCACGGGGTAAGCCGAATGAATGAACGCTTTTGGATAGAATCATAAAAGATGGTATTTAAACTGGTATCCGTGTTAGTACGTAAATACGGAATTTTGCCGTAAGTAATGGTTCGGTAAATCGAAATTAGGTGTTTAGAAACTGCAGTATCTGCGCAGCGACAGCCAAAAATAGTAAGTGCTGCTAATTTAATATTACGCGCAGCGACTCGCAGTTTATGCTGGCCGTAGTCGGCTTCAAGTTCCCAAAGGTTTGGCTGGTGGTAATAGCTAATAGTCCAGCTGCAAACCTGATTAAACTGTTTCGCAAATTCTAACTCATCGTCCAGGAGGAACAGTGGCGGTGCAGAGCTGTGTAGATGCGGGACGGTAGGTACAGAAAGCATCTTGCTGTAGAACCCCGGAGTTATATATATAAGTTGCGACGGGGGATAACTGTTAGCGAAGGTATCGCTGAGAGAATCCAAGAATAGTAAATCTTGGATAAGTTCCATAGTTTGATCGCGAATAGCGCCAAAACAAATAAGGGGTAGGCTAGGCGACACCTGGCGTTCAGTGCAAAAGGTTTTAAGGTAGACATCGGTGGGCTCAGCATAGTTGATGGTCCATTTAGTACCTAATATTTTGGAATGTGCCGCCAATAAGCGCATTGCAGTGTCCGTATTTAAGGTTTCCAAATATTCTAACTCGAGTAAAGGGTAACTTACATCACTGGAGCTTTCGTCGTCGGACATGCCGTAGGCAAGCCTTGATACTAGACAGGGAGCGGTAGAATATAGATAGACAGTCCTTCAGTGGAAAGGGATCAGACCTGGTAAAGTCTGACGACTGAATTTGAGAGATGTAGACTGAAGAGTGGCTAAAAGGCTGTGAATGCTACGAAATTTGGGAACAGATTGGCGGTATATATTTGATCATCATATTTGAATGATTAATGCGTAGTTTGTGCGACTAAAGTGGGTGTTTAGACAATTTTGGAACAGATTGGCGGTATTTGATCATTATATTTGAATTATTAGTCTGTGCGACTAAAGTGCGTGTTTGGTGGTAGACCGGGTGAATGCTATTTTTTTGACCATATTGGTAGGTTCAGTCGTTGAAACAGCAGTTCTATTCCGACCCATTTAGGATTGGTGATTTATTTCGTATGGTAGGAAGTCGGAATAGCGAGTTCTATCTTCTTCCTTACTAGCTGGCCGTAATCAAATTGGAGATTTATGGTTTGGTCCCTCCTAGGAGTGACACATCTGCGCATTCGGAGGAACAGGGTATTGGAGATTTATATACATATGTTTAGTGATATTAATACAGTAACATGTATATACGGTGTATAGTGGACAGCATATGATAAGAGTATTGCTTTGATGATTGCCTTTACGGCACACACAGGGCTACTGTACATGTGGAATATATACACGTACACCTCTCTCTCTCTCTCTCTCTATATATATATATATATATATATATATATATATATATATATATATATATATGTATGTATAGGTAAGAGGTACGGGAGGTACAGATGTGAACTG
>JASAND010011995.1:0-43814 GCA_030248195.1 Trissonchulus latispiculum
TGGCACCGGCTGCTTTTCAACCCAGGTTTCTGTCCTTGACATCGAAAAGACCGTCAACCGGAATACATTGCTGAACCACCGGATGGGCCTTCAAAGTTGTGCAAATTGTTCGCGCGCGCGGTTATCGAAAACGCCCAGAATTACATCAGATGCGCAACTGTCCCCCGGAATATACAAGCGCTAGTAATCCATATGCCTTTCTGCATGTACAGTACTTAGCCGGTCCTCAGGAGGTCGATTTTTCTTTTTGGCCCGCGGTCCACTACATGATCAACCACTATGATCACGTCGTTCCCTTTCGCAACTACGCTGAACCGTATTGGCAA
Source organism: Trissonchulus latispiculum (assembly GCA_030248195.1). Lineage (NCBI taxonomy): Eukaryota > Metazoa > Nematoda > Enoplea > Enoplida > Ironidae > Trissonchulus > Trissonchulus latispiculum. Next base: position 327 of record JASAND010011995.1, read on the forward strand.
ATTGCCTACCTCCCTGACCTTCGGTCGAAAATTGACGGTTCCAGCTTAAATCCTTATTTTAAAGACTTACACTTTTATATCAGGCTTTTACTCGTGATAACATGCGGCTCTCTTAGTTTCCAGCCTGTTTTTGATAGCTTTTCTACACGGCTCAAAGAAGTTTTTCCTCAGTTTAATATTGAAATTTCTGTTTCGAATCCCCAGTACACCACTTTGGATGGTGCTCCCTACTATTCTTTTGATCTGCAAGTTTGTACTGTTACTATTGATTTTCCGTCTCTCTTTCGGGGCGACGTGCTCGAATTTGATTCTTTTCGCCTAGTGGGCCGCGGACCTCATCCGTGGGCGGCTACAGCAGCAGCTTCGGCTCAAATTTTTCCATACTTGTATATCTACCCGGCCTTTCTCATGGCAAAAAGTCCACCGTGCAAATTTGTTGATCATATTGAGCGTCTTTCCCAAAATATGGAACGTTTTGTTGAAGATATGATTGCCACCTTGTGGACTCATCCTAGAAATTCGCTGGAAAACGCTCACTTTGTTGAACAGGTCTTCTATTTTAAAGGCACCGGTTGTATTGCGTCGAATATGTGGCCGGTTCGACCTGACCCCGAGTCCAATTCGACTACTATCCCTTACATCAAATGGGGAAATCGCGAATTTGCAACAGCTGAACAACTTTACAATTTTCGAAAATTTGATGACTGGTTCATGCTACCTGAAGCGGCTCGTTATACGGCTAGCTTAGGATGCCCATTTCAGGCCAAGTACATGGCTGAAGAATTTGTAGCCGAGTGGGTCCCAAAAGGCTCGCCTTTGAGAGCCCTGTGGCACGCGAAAGAAGGCAAGGGCCATCTAATTCGCGTTCTAATCATGTTAGACGTGATTCGCGCAAAGGCCGCATCGGTGCCTGAATTCCGCCGTTGGCTCTACAACATCGGAGTTGCCTACTTGGCTGAAGCTGTATCTACGGATACCTTTTGGGGCTGCGGCATTGACGCCTCTGTTCTCGCGAGTCTGACTCCACGAGAACGCAGCCAGCGACTCCGTAATCCACCATGAAAAAACTGGATGGATAAAATTTGCATGATCGTACGCCGTGAACTTTTCCCTACCCTTTTTCATGATTTGAATGTCCGGGAGTGCGAACAACGCCTCCGGGAGGCAAAAGTTTTGGCTCGTCAGTAATTTATGTGGCGGGGTGGGTATGTCTTTGTTTATGTTGGCCCGTATTGGTATAAAGGGTGGTGGTTCTATGATCTCTAAATTCGCCTTCACTTGCATGCATAATTCTTCACTTTACCTTCCTCGTAGCACTGCTTCTAGATTTCTTAGTGCATTTCTTGCTTTCTTCTTTTCATTTTCGTGATCAATTCATATTTTCTCTTGTCTTCATGATAAATTTTCTTTGGTCTTTTCATCAAAATTGATTACATTTCATACGTTTACAAATTATTTAAAGTCGGATTCTGTTACAAATTGACAAAATTTGAATCTTATTGCAAATTGAATAACTGAATAATTACCCTTCTTGATATTTATTTTCTGAATCTTGAAATTTTGAATTCTTACATTCTACAAGGGTGGGTATCTTGTATTACTTGCATTTTATCATATTAATTTTTTACCGTCTAGGCAATAGTACTGGGGTATAAATAACACCGTGCCGTACCTCGGCGGGTCCGTGGCTGCTCGTCGCCTGCGCTATCCCCATAGGGAAGGTAACGGTGGGCGGTCAGCCCCGGACCGGCAATTTTGACTCTTGAGAATTATTTTCCGTTTTCTCTGATTTGGCGTCTCCTACGGTGCCTGCGTTTTCCCCATAGGGAAGATAACGGTTCCGTCGGTTTCTGCCTACACTCTCTAAATTAATCGGGCCTCATATATATGTACTGTGGGCTTTTGCCCAAATATTTTTGTTGTTACTGTTAGGCATCGTGCCTATATGCTTAGCCATCTCTATACATGCCGTATATTATTCCATTTTTGTTTGTTTGTTCTGTATTATGCTAACTCTTCCCCTTCCCTCCCCCCCTGTCCCCATTGACGGCGAGCGTTCCTGTGTTACTCTGTTGTCTGTTTGTGATTGTATTGCCCCTTTTTGTGATACGGGTTGGCCCCGATGATTCTATCTGGTGATAAGGACGGGCCTGGTTCGGTGTCTGGAAGGCTGGCGGTGATGGCTTCGGTTGAGCGGGCGCTTGATGCCGTGGGGCATCCGCCCAGTGGTCCGGAGGTCGTGGTCCGGTGTTATGATTTGGGATTTTTCCCTTGGTGTTTGGACTTTGAAATCTCTCCCGCAGCCTGGAGCTACTTAGGATTGTTTGAACTTTCTAAAGTCAAATGTTGTGATGTATGTGATAAACCCGGTTGTTTGTCCCTCTACCTCGTCCGTCCCCCCTCCCCCTTTCCCCTCTTTTTACTAACCATTATTTCACTGCCTATATTTTCGATGTTCTCTACAGATTTAGCATTAACCGTGGTTGGGTGGGGTCTATCTTTGGTCATTGTTGTGGGTTTCTTCTCCTGATTTAAAATTTTCTATAAATTTCCATTAAAATGCTGATTCTTCTATTTTTCATATTTCTGAGATATTCCTTTCTTATGGGTTCCCTCTAGCTCAGCTTAGCTGTTCTATATATGCTGTATGTTATTCCATTCCTAATCTTTTCGGGTCTTTTCTTTCTCTTAACATGGTGTTTGTTTCACTTTTTCTTTCTAAAAATAGTCACGGGTTTACTTTACTTCAAAATTTTTCTACACATACTGCCATTATTTTGCCTTATTTTTGCCATGTCTACCTTACGCAGCTATGCCAGTATTGCTTTATTTTGTGTGCTTTATAATCCTTGGCATTTATTAAAGATTCTATATATTTTTGTATGTTGGGGCAGGCAGGTGCTCAGGAGAGACCACCCTTTTGAGTGAAATACTCTCCTTTCTGATTTATTTCGCTCCCCTGGAGCATTTGAAATTGAGTCTCTCCTCGAGTCTCGTTGCCTTCCCCCATAAGATCTGACTTTACGTGTCAACTGCTTTTATAATTATTTCTCCATATTTCTAAATATACTTGAAAATTTTCTATTTTATTTTTCGAGTGCTTCTGTTGGCACTCGCTTTTGATGATGCTATTTATATATTGTATTATTACTATAAATTTATATCTTCGGATTATGTCCTGTTTTGTTATGTGCGCTCTAGTCGCGGCTGAAGGGCTCTGTCCCAATATTCTTTGTAACTGTATGTCGGCAAAGTCCGTATATGTTGAATGTACCCCCGGTATGTTCCGGCGTAGTTTTACCCGTGTCTCGGCAAAACCCAAAAATGTGAAAAACATGGGGTCGAGTGATTCCCGGTATCCAAAGTGAACCGAGGAAATATTTTAGCAATTTTTCCCATTTTTTCTAACACACATTTTACCTCTACTAGTAGTTAGGGTACGTAGGCTAACCCAAATTTTATTACTAACCTATGTGCCTGGAGGCCGCGGCGAGGGCGCGCGTTTCAAAAGAGGGGGTAATCTGTAGAATATTTCCTTGATTTTACCCTAAATTATTCAAAAGTGAGTGCTAACTTTATGAAAAATCAATCTAAATTTGACTGCTGTGTACGGTCCAATGCCGTACATAGCTAATACATCTTCATCGCCATTTTGATTACAATTTCAGTCATTCTGTTTTCAAACTTTGTTATAGACGGCGGCGTGGGCGCCATTTCAACTACGGCCTTTTCTCCGGCTTCGCTCAGTTGTCAATTGGGGGATTACTTTGGGGGTACACCCAAATACCTAGCAGGTACTTGTCCACGGTTTGTTTTTGTTTTGTAACTTGTAATATCTACGTGGTGCTTGCTTAAATTCCTTTATATTATTTAAATCTGATGATGTGAAAATTATGCCAAACTTGGAATATCGTTTGTTTTGAACTGAATGTGTTTTGGTATCTTGTTTTATAATGTAAATCCGTGAAATTTAGGGCGTGTCGTTTATTTTTAGTTAGGTTAGCGATTAAGTAGGGAGTATCAGACATATTACACACTCTATATGAACCTCTAATCTTTATTGAATAATAAATTATTTACATACAGAATTTCATAATTCGACAGTAGCACAAGAAAAAATTTTGGCCGATTCTCAGTTTTGAGAAATCGATGTTCAAAATGTTTTGTCTATTCATCCTGTTAGATGTCAGCATGTCAGAAAATATCTGCTAATTTTGCCAGTTTCGTAAGGCCGTGTGAATGTCCAGATAATAAGCTTTAAAACGATGTATGAAGCTGTTTCCAACTCCTAAAATTGCGAAAGTTATAGCGTTTGAAACAAATCGCCACAAAAGCACTGCACAAAAGGATGATACCACCACCACCTTAATGCATGAGCAATGCTATGGTCGGCTACAGCAGATACATCTTTTAGGTGTAATTCTAATTAGGCTTTCCACGTACGTAGTTTTTCCTTCCTGAGGATCTTTCACTGCACTTGAAATCCAGTCGTCAGACATGAACGACTGGCTTTTTACATGTGACAACAAGAAATCAAAAACTTCATTATCTGCATATGTGAAGTAATCTAGGCCTAGCACAGCTTTACGCGTTACCGCTTTATAGCAGTCTATAATTCCTAGCAATGTACTCTTTGATAACGAATATCTTTCTACCAACTCATTTTTCTCCAGAATTCATTGTACATTTGCACAACTCTCTGCTTGTTTTGCCCTTTAAAAACATTTGGAATTTTAAACCGGGATTCGCCAGTCAACAAGTCATCGTCGTGTCAGCGCTGGCAAATCAATATTACAGCCGGAGAAGTTATAAATCCAATGAAGTGTTCGACCTTTTCCCTATGCCGTATTGTGCGGATGCTAGATTTCATTTCAACACTGCTTGTCGCTAGACGTCTGGCTAGTTTCCGCTTTCTTATACAAATAGACAGTCAAGCCAGGTATAAATTCCTGTATTTGAGCGTAGGACACATATGGAGATATTAGTGATAATGCCGGTACCTTTTTCTTGACTTGTAGAGACCCACTTGTGTAGGCTTTTACAATGGCTTTAAAAAGTCGTTGAGTTATGGACTAGATGCAAGCCAGAACGACTTGTCCCTGCTTACAAAGCTTTGTCGAAGCTTGTCCTTTTCGCCATTTTCAAACAGGTCACAATTAGATCGAAAGTAGTGTTTAAGCCAGCAAGGTTTATTCGCTGTGTTGTAGCTGCCAATTATGAAAACGGTGTGGTCGCTAAATGAAACTGTCCAATGTTGGCTAGTTTTGCTATTTCTTTGAAATGCTGCTTTATGTTATTTATTTCTGCAGCTTCAGTGTTGGTAGCCTGAGGAATTTGGCTTAAAAACCAGCGAAATCACGTCCTGCAGAACATTGAGAGGCATAAGCAGGACCTTTCTGTAGAATAGGAGATTCGGCAAAAAACTTCACTGGATTTAGGACGAAGAGTGGCCTTTACTATCAACGGTTTCTTCCGTAAGCATATTTGCTAGAAATTCCTTATTTCGTTTGCAGTCTAGAGCACCAATAGGAACCAGAACGTGTTTCTTTTGTGCAAGTAGCCTTGCGACGATCCTGTTTATACTTCGGTGATAGTAGCTCACGCGGGCACCTGAGTCTAAATCCAAGGAGAAGGTGTCCACATTAATTGCATCAAGTAGTTTACGCGGGCACTTGTAGATTTCAAATATTTTCAGTGTGAACTACCCTAGATAGAGAATGCATCATGTATGTTACGCGGGCACGTAAGGTGAAAAGGTCATTTACGAATCTGTATACTTATAAATAAATTAAATGATACGGGTGATTAACTGATTCATTTAATTAACAAGCAATATTGTCTACAAATAATTAAAAGTCACTTCCACAAATAGTAGGCCTGCTGCGCAGCGAAAACTTTGTTAAAGTTGAAGTTTATATACTGAGAAAATATGTAAAAAAGCAATTTAGCAAGCAAATCTTGGCCTAGGGCCTTTTCAAGAAAGGGTAGAGTAGAGTATTTTTAACTAATTTTAACTCAATTCAAGCTGGAGTTTCTCTTTCAACTCTATCATAAAGGCGATTGAGTTAATTTTAATAATAAACATGACGGTTAAGACTAAGTACATCGTATCATTTATTTTGTTTATAAGTATACAGAATCGAAAATGACCTTTTCACCTTAGGTGCCCGCGTAACATACATGATGCATTCTCTCTCTAGGGTAGTTCACACTGAAAATATTTGAAGTCTAAGTGCCCGCGTAAACTACTTGATGCAAGTAATGTGGACACCTTCTCCTTGGATTTAGACTCAGGTGCCCGCGTGAGCTACTATCACCTATACTTCTTGTTGACGTCGTTAGTTTTCGGATGATTATGAAGAAACACTGACGTTTCTTACTGAACACTCATCAAAATTACGGCATTTCTAAGCAAGCTTATATAAATAACTATCATCTGATCTAACGCGCCAGAAAATGTATTACATCCTGAAGATATACGCCACTTTCAATAGTCAGCACATGAAATTACTGCTTTATATCACAGCTGGAACGGTAGGACAGATACAGTCAAAACAGCCACAAGTCCACGGATCCCGGAGGATACGATGATATCAGTTAGAGAAATGAAAATCAAACGTGGACACCCCGGTGGAGCATCGAAACCGGTTACGTGATTAAGGTTGGTCTGACTTTGGGTGTCCACGTTTGATTTTCATTTCTCTAACAGCTGGAACGGTAGTGAGTCACTTCGCCACACTTTAATTATACCTTTTCTAAATGCAGAAGGAACTTAGTTTACAGGAAATTGTTACACATTAAATAAACGAGAGGGCCATGATTAAACTGTAATGTACGCTCATTCTACTAAAGTCAATTAACTTTTGTATATTTTTGAAATTTTAGCGGAAATAATATTAACTGTCAAATGTGTTGTATTAAATTAAAAAATTCGTTTAAAAAACTTTACATCACACATCATCATCACAAAATAGACTTGCTGGCATTCTATGTACGTGTCAAAGACACATATATAGCATTGGGGACAGGCTAATAGGAGACAATAGGATAATGATTCTGTTGTTCATGGAATTTTCCATAGCGTGAAAACGGCGTTGTTCACATCAGCCATTAATTTCATTTGACGACGCAGGTATTTATCCATTTAATGTTGTAATGTTCTGAATATTTACAAGGTCATTGCATGCAATTATAGACGAAAAGTAACTTAGAGAAAATACGACTTGACTTTAACGTCATGAATAGATACTTGATACAAATCAAACAGCACAGACGTCTGTAACTTCAGCTTTGTCTAACTACCAACTTCGATACTGGCTAGCTTAACGCGCGGTAATACGCATATATCGTGCAAATATGTACAGAATATCACAGGTGTATGCCAGGTTTGGTTATGCCAGTCGATCTAAAAATAGCTGATCTTTTGAATTGATGTTATGATTGATATGGAGCTACAACAAAAGTCCTTTTCATTTTTGATATCCCCATGCAGTTTTGGTCAAAAATGTGTAAATTTTTTGACTCTGACCTGAAAGACTAAACCAAACTTGTGTCCATATGAAACTATTATGGGCAAGAAGTAGCTCCTAGGTTTGCCAATGGCAGCTCAAAGGCTACTCTGCTGTCGGGAACAGTAGCGACCTACATTCGAGGTCATAAATGCTTATGCCAGTACACCTGAAAATCGCTGATCTTTTGCATGATGTTAGTACTGATATAAAGGTATGCCAATGTTCTATTAGCATTTGATTTCTGTATATCGTTTTAGCCAAAACTGTGAACTGTTGGGCAGAGCTGGAAGACAACTTTCGTAGTTAGATGGACTTATCTGAAGCAAGGCAGCAGCTGTATGGCTCAAATTAGTTGTATGAACGGGGTAATGCATACTTACTATGTGTGCCAAATTTGAACAGGTTTGGTTAAGTCAAACGTAGCCATCTGCCAAGCATTAACGAGTTGACAGAGCCAAAATCGCGGAAATGGGTCAACTTTTAGGGTTTGCTGGGAACGCTACAGGAGAGATTGGAGAAACGACAAGTGCCAAAGCTCTTAGAATGTCTTCTGTCTACTAGTTTAATATATATTGCGATGGGCGAAATATATACCAATATAATGTATATATCAGTTAATATGCTTTGTTATAGTATGGAACATACATGGGCAATGGATGCGACCGTGGCCTATACAGCCAACGAAAATGTTGCGCGGGGGTCAAAATATTTTCAATAAAGGGGGGTCCACCATGACAAATTTTATGGTCAGGGATTCTGCTCATTTTCACACAAAATTTTGTTACATATGTCCTGCACATCGAGGTTAAATTTTGAGTAGTTTTGTTCTGTACGTAACGAGTAACCGTCTATTAATTGCATGCAATTTGAAAATGGGTGAAAACGAGGTGCCGCAGTAAATAAAGGCACTTTCCACTTGAACGTCTTTAAGAATGGGGCTTCGTTCGGTTGTATATTTGATAACTGATGCAAACAAAGACCTTAGGGTAGCTTTTAATGGGAAAACTTTTCTTTATGACTTTATTAAGTGATTTTAGGGAGTAGCACCGACGCTGGAAAGCCTTGACCACGAAAATCATTTAACGGCCGATAACTTGAATTTGAAAGGGACGCGTTGCTCTGCGCGAGGGTTCCAACAGTGTTGACACCCGCGCAGGGACTTGTTGCTCTGAGCTAGGGTTCCAACAGTGCTGACCCCCGCGACTTGTTGCTCTGAGCTAGGGTTCCAACAGTGTTGACCCCCGCGCAGGGACTTGTTGCTCTGAGCTAGGGTTCCAACAGTGACCCCCGCGCAGGGACTTGTTGCTCTGCGCAAGGGTTCCAACAGTGTTGACCCCGCGCAGGGACTTGTTGCTCTGCGCGAAGGTTCCAACAGTGCCGACCCCCGGGCAGGGACGCGTTGCTCTGCGCGAGGGTTCCAACAGTGCCGACCCCCGCGCACTGCGCAGGGACTTGTTGCTCAGAGCTAGGGTTCCAACAGTGCTAACCCCCGCGCAGGGACGAGTTGCTCTACGCGAGAATTCCAACAGTGCCGACCCCCGGGCAGGGACGCGTTGCTCTGCGCAAGGGTTCCAACCGTATTGACCCCCGCGCAGAGACGCGTTGCTCTGCGCGAGGGTTCCAACAGTGCCGACCCCCGGGCAGGGACGCGTTGCTCTGCGCGAGGGTTCCATCAGTGCCGACCCCGGGCAGGGACGCGTTGCTCTGCGCGAGGGTTCCAACAGTGTTGACACCCGCGCAGGGACTTGTTGCTCTGAGCTAGGGTTCCAACAGTGCTGACCCCCGCGACTTGTTGCTCTGAGCTAGGGTTCCAACAGTGTTGACCCCCGCGCAGGGACTTGTTGCTCTGAGCGAGGGTTCCAACAGTGACCCCCGCGCAGGGACTTGTTGCTCCGCGCAAGGGTTCCAACAGTGTTGACCCCCGCGCAGGGACTTGTTGCTCTGCGCGAGGGTTCCAACAGTGCCGACCCCCGCGCAGGGACGCGTTGCTCTGCGCGAGGGTTTTAACAGTGCCGACCCCCGCGCAGGGACGCGTTGCTCTGCGCGAGGGTTCCAACAGTGCCGACCCCCGCGCAGGGACGCGTTGCTCTGCGCGAGGGTTCCAACAGTGTTGACCCCCGCGCAGGGACTTGTTGCTCTGCGCGAGGGTTCCAACAGTGCCGACCCCCGCGCAGGGACGCGTTGCTCTGCGCGAGGGTTTTAACAGTGCCGACCCCCGCGCAGGGACGCGTTGCTCTGCGCGAGGGTTCCAACAGTGCCGACCCCCGCGCAGGGACGCGTTGCTCTGCGCGAGGGTTCCAACAGTGCCGACCCCCGCTCAGGGACGCCTTGCTCTGCGCGAGGACTCCAAAAATGCTGAAGATCTTCTGCGCAGCGCTTCGCGCTGCGCGGGGGTCAAAAATTTTGCTGCGCACTGCGCGGGGGTTTCGGATTCTGGCCTATACATGTATAGGCCCAGCATAGGCATTGCGCATGTGTGGTATGGAACAGATGCTATGAGGAATAATTACGAACTGTTTGGGTTCTCCCAGCCCAACATAGCAGATATTCCAGTGTGGAAAACCCTGTATGGATTGGATCACTGAGCTTGAATAGAATAACCATGTCAGGGACCACCTTTCTCACTTTGGCTTTCGGAGCGAGGAAGAGTATACTTATGCGGCCAAAGAGGTTTTTCGGTTGAAAGAACAGGACAGACTTGTCCGTACAGGTGAAGCCCGGATTTGGACAGTGACCTACCAAAAGATTGAGCTCATAGGGCTGATAGGCCGCTTTCGGGTCTATTTTGTCGTCATCATAAACGGCATGGGCCAAGCTTTCACCCTTAACTATCATCCCAGAAGGTATGCCTTATTCGATGTTTATTGAAATACAATACTTGCGGTATCACCTAATCTAATGAGGGGGAAAGGGCTTTAAACGACCTCCCCCCACAAAAATTCATTCTCCAGAAAAATGCCCTTTTTGAAAAAGAAAAAAGTGTTGCCCCTTTTGATACCCAATTTGAAATACTGACAACTCGCTCACAAGAGTGTTGGTGGAGATCCTCTTCGTCATTGTTGAGTATTTTTAGCTTAGTTATAGCAATAGTAAATGGGCTAATTTCACTGAATTCACTTTCAAAATCCTTCTCTCCCACCACGATTTAGGCCTTCTGATGGCACAGCCACGGGGGATGACTTCCTCAGCAGCATTGATAATGCATTGCTCAATTTCTTATGTTCTGAGTGGACTTTGCCTGAGGGCTCAATTGGGCTTTCCGCCAACAGCTCATCCACTCTTCATCCGCAAGGCCAGTCTGCCTTGTTGACGTTCCAGGTTGGTTCTTTAGGGCAGGTGGCCATTTGAGGTAACGACTGAGACTGATGTCAATGCTGATAGGCAGATGATCTGAGCCGATGTCTTGTCCAACTTGTCACTTGAGCTTCCCCATAAGGCTAATGAAAGAACAAACGAAACTAAGATTGTCACTACAGCACCTCCGACCCGAAAAATTCGGGCCTGAGGTGGGGATCGAACCCACAACCTTTGGCGATCTAGGCCAACGCTCTACCGATTGAGCCACCCAGGCACAATCGAACCAAGCTTAAGTTGGAATTCGTTCCCAAACTGTAGTGACATTTTAGAAGACGCTTTCGCGCCAGCCCACACAGCCCATTAGGCTAGTCTGCATCGTGTGATCTTTGACTTCCAGTTCTATAGTCATGCCGTCGCCACGTGGCTGACCCATCGTTAGCAATAAAAAGTCAGTAGAATGGAAGCCAATCTTCGATAATTTCACCCACTGCATTGGTGGGTAGGGCACTATCCCACAGGGGGAGTGCCGGTTGAGATCGGCGCAGACCAAGGTATGTGGAGTCGCTGGCAGGTGGCTAGGGTCGAAGTTCAGTCGACGACCGTCGCGTCAGCGGCAGCTCTGATTCGGGGGCTTAGACGTTTACCAGTTGGATACCGTCTCGCCGGGGGGAGGTCAGGGCAGATGCGAGCTGCCATAATTTGAGTGACATCGTCAAGGGGGACCGCAACTTGATCGCTGTCCAATAGCTCAAATTTTAGTCCTTGGAGTCTTCGGCTCCACTCGCCGCACGACGCCCTCGCTGCCTTGCATCAACACATCCGCCGTTACGTTGTCGAACATCTTTTCCAGTTCGGTTTTCATTTTTGCTGTTCCGCCTGCGTTCCACTGGATTACCCGTAAAGTTTTCTTCGGCTTAGGTTGGGGCGGTTGGTTTAGCCAGTTGGGGGGATGGGGTGGTGCCTGCTGCGTTTACGCCTGGGCGTGTGGGCGCGGTGGATAATCAAGTAACCGGCACGGATGCACACCCATAACGGTTGGGACGCGTGCGATGACATCAGCTGGTGTAAGGCCTGAACAGCGTTGATGGTACCAGTGCAATATTTTCCGTATAAAACAGTCCAGCTCTATCCACAGGCCTAAAGCAACCCCCACACAAATAATTCTGGTGAGGACCAGGGTTTGTGTGAACGCTGCCCGCGATTAGAAGCAGTAGAAAAATGAAGGATTTACACGCCAGCATGAAGAACCCTTCCACCAAACACCCGGCTGGTGTTGGGGTTCGCTTGCATGGGTGTTCAGTTGGGGTGAGAGTGGATCGGGGCTGATACTCCAAGGACAAGGACCTCCTGAGGAGGCCTGAGTTGAGGCAATTTGTGCGTCCATGGGAATTTCCAAAGGATATAATCTCCACCACCACGGAAAGGCTGCATTCTTAAGGTTAAGGTTTGCCAAATTTCGGCACTTGGTCGGACCCCAACTTCCAAAAATTTCAAAGTCCCACAAAAATTGCAGGAGAGCAGCTACATTAATTCACCCTTTAGTTTTGGTTTTGGGCCATCTTCAGGATCGGCTATTAAAATCCTGTATCGATATAGGATCATATCTATTTTTCCGGACTTCTCCCCACCCAAAACCAATTGTCTCCACCCACACTGGTCTAATTGCGGCTGTCCCCACTCCTTTTTACACCTATGGGGCCAAGCCTTACAAATCTAAGATTTTATGAAATTGAAATCCAATCTGAAATACTAACGAAAAGTCATTCAAAACAAGTAGTTATATTGGTATTGATATCTGTGATTTAAGAAAAATACCAGAAGAAATCAAAACGCTGTTGCTGCTAGAGATGTGATCCACCACTTCATCGAAACTTAAAGTTTTAGTCTCGCTTCAGCCTTTATTGGGTGGGCGGATGAGTTTAGTTGCGCCGCTTGCGCCGTAGCCGTCAAGATATCGCCACGAAATAGCTCGAAACATCAGAAAGTTAAATTATATATAGCACATTAAGCATAAGCTGGATTGCTCATTTCCACATGAGGAGCAGCGGTCAGACCAGAGCATTCGAATGTCGCCTCATTTAGCAATTAGATAGCCATTTATTGAAGGATTACGATGGTTTCAGTTTATTTCCGAGTAGAGCCCTCCATATGGGGTAGTAAATAAATAAAATCGGGGATACTTATGTTTCCTTATATCAGTTCAAAAATAAATTAGTGATGTTTACACTGTCCTGTTTTGTTTCAGTTTCATTTGTTGTTTCAGCTTCAAGCATAGAAAAGCTTCAGTTTCAGTTTAAAATTCATTTTCAGTTTCAGTTCAAGTTGTTCCTATTTGGTCTTTCTTTCTGTTTCAGCTCTCCGTATTTGGAATTTTAGTTCAGCGCTGACTTTTTAGTTCGATTTCAGCTCTGCTTAAGTTTTGGTAAAACATCTTAGTTTTCATTAACACAAATTTTACACCGGATGCCCGTTTATACTTTGGATATATTTCAATTATTTGCTCAAGCTTTCCTTTCGTTATGCATCGTCCGAAAGTGTTCTTTTTCAATAGTATTTAAAACAGAAGTTAGTATAAATCCAATAATAATATACTCAAAATGATTATATAATTTTTACCGTATCTGATACAAAACAGGCAAAATTTAATATGACAAATTAAATGTTTAAAAAAATTAAAGCTTGAACCTGATGTTCTTCATTGACAACTATGTAGTCCTTACTAAAGGTCCACGCTAAAGAGTGGATGTTATTATTCAATTGCTTCAGTGTATGCATGTTATTAACTATTTATCTGAACATTTTAAATTCAGGATTGTTTGTGCTTTGCCAAGATGGCTGCAAAATTTAGAAATGACAGATGTTAGAAACACACCGTATTAAACAAGCCGTATTCAAATAAAATAAAACAAGTTAAATTACCATGAGATTTGCGTAACACCAAGCCAAAACTTGGGTGAAACTTCTGATACCATAGGAGCAGAACATTTAATTCAGCACCACTGGTCTATCAGACTCAAGAACATTGATACCTATTTTAGCTTCAGAGAGAACTGAAACTGGCTTTAGTTTTCAGCGTGAAAATTAGGTTGTTTCAGTTTCAGTTTTGGCTCTAAATTTATCGTAGGTAGTTTCAATTTCAGTTTCAACTGCTGAAACTGAAATACAAGGTGAAACGTATGTTAACTACAAACAAGCCAATGCTCTAGTGCATATTTTAATATTTCGAGATTCAAACAAATTGTCTAATCTAATCTGATCGAGGTTATAATTTGATACGCCAAACTATTGCTCTGATAATTTGTCTAATGATTTGAACAGTTATCTTCAGTGTGAAATATGTCTGTTGTATATATGAAATATGTATATGAAAAAGTTTATTTGAAAGTTGTAAAGGGTTGTCTAGGTTTGCCAAACTGTGCACATGGTAAACTGACGTTTTCCGTGCAATTTCTCTTCCCTCCGATATGAGTTGTAGAGGGCCTAGTTTCGAGCACCGGACCAGACCCGTTGGTCACGGTCACAGGCTTGTTTTATAGTACAGGTCCGCCACGGCCCGGCCTTGTTTGGGCAATTCGGCCAAGCCCATTTCATGACTACCAGGCGGTCAGCCCCAGATTAGTTTGGGCCCTCTAAAACGCATTTTTATTTTGTCTGCGTACTGGTCAGTGTTCTATTTGTTATGTCCTTTATGCATATGCTGACTGTTTCAGAAAATGGTGTGATATTAAGCAAAAGCTAACGAGACATTTTATTCGCTATATAAATTTACTTATGGTACAATTCCTTTTTTGGTACTATTGCTAGAGCACGGACCAAATCAAGTTTAAATTTGGTAAAACATTCCTAGAATACTTATCTTACGGTTCTAGCCCCCTCGGCGCAATCATGTTTCGAGAAGTCGGCTTTTTCGGGGATTTAGGATTTCATCGTAGACTTAGCCAATTTACGACAGCTGGCTAGCAGCTTCACAGTTTGGCCAGCACTGCATAGTAGCCAGTGTCAGATAGCCAGAGTGCAAAGCAAGTTCAGTCCAATCAACTGCCTGTGCGCTCTTAACAGAGTATCGTTGACTTCTCACTAAAGTCAGATCGCCATCAATTTACACCAGCAAACTCCACAAACACCAGACCATTCTTTCCAACGTCTGACCAAAGACTGTCCTCTTTTGTCCTACCTAGCCCTTCTTAAAAACGGTCTCATTATCCAACGTCTCTCAAATGAACTAATGGTTTTAACCTCTAATTTTTAAAGGTTTGCTTGCACAGGAAAGGAGACTTGCCGGTTGGACTCCAACGCTGCAAAGTCAGAACTTTGACGTAATTTATACGCAACGCGAAACACGAAACCAACGCAGCAGTTGATTTTATATCGCGATTACCAGAAGCTAGAGTTGGTTTTGTTGAAGGGCACGATTTAAGGGCAGTGCTTGATTCAGACCCAGAGATTTCCCGTTATGACTGTTTGTTTAAGAGAAAGCGAGCTGCCTAGTCTTTTGTTGATGGACTATGTTATATGTCACTTGTACCCTAAGTCTTCTCAGCGAGATCAAATTATCGTTAAGCAGTTGTGTCTCTACACTGCGAGAGGTGCTTCTATGAGAGTACCATGTCAGTTCGTTCGGAGGTCAGCTATCTGCAGAGAGTAGTAATAGTAAACAACGTTTACTTCGTTATAACGTATCCTTACCCGGGGAATTCGCTATCTATAATACTTACAGAATAGAGCAGGGTCCGGTAAACTGTTGCTGAGCAAAAACGGAACTTTTGAATGTTCGTTGTGATAATTTGTGTTCCTGTGAACTTTTGTGATACTACTCTTTGTCACAGGCGGCGCAATAAGAAGTGAAATTAATTATGCGCAATTGCAAGTTTGACATTAAATTTTAGAGACCATATGACATCTGCATTGACCTAAGCGACAGTAAATACAACGCCCATACTAACGAACAAGTGAATACTATATATAGAAAAAAAATTGTCACCCAACACTTAACAGAATCCCCATTCAATTTTGACATCAGTTTTGCTAGACAACTTTAACAACTTTTAACGAGACTTTATAGTTGTTTTATCCAATGCACAGTTTAAACAAATGTGCTTTGACTATGTACACAAACAAATACTTGAGTATGTGATCTATGAATTTCATTTATTTGCCTCCCTCAGTACATGAATAATTTATCTGTCAAGACACGTGGTCATTCAAATTTTTCCCAATGTCCGTTACATATGTTGTAGAATACATAATTTCACACATTTAGACATGATTTTTTTAAACACATTGCCTTCTTGTTTGTTTGCAGACAAACAGACAGCTGCAATTCACTTTCTTGCGTTCTATCCCACCTACCTAATTTCAGTATCTTTATAAAATGTGCCTTCTTCTTTCATTTCACATAAAGAATCAGATTAGATTACGTTTTCTTGAATATCGTTAATTATTCTGCCTGGCTGCTTAGTCACTCCTAGTCCTTACTTTATTTTGTACTATCACCTGTTTTCGTTCGTATACTTTAAACGTTTCTCGCGCGTTACAAACCATTTCTTTTATGTCGCTGTTTTGTTTCTATTCGTCGATTGTGTCCCAACTTCTAATCTTGTATCTATGATCCAAGACAAAGCCCACGAGGATAGAGCAGACCGACAGACTTCTAGTAACTTCAGCGTCAACGGGTCTTACCCCTCGCGCTCAGTGACGGGTCTGGATCCAAATGTCCACCACGAGGAGCCATCCGAAGTGGGAAACGGGCTGTTGAGCCACCGCCTCGTGCACTATGCTTGTGGGTATTTGGCATACATCTGCAAGGACCATCCTACGGAATGGTTGGCCTAATCAGAACGTCTATGTCTTTTTAAATTTTTTCAAGCAATATATTGGATCTCTCTGACGATGACTACTAGTCGTAATCTCGCTCTGACCTATAGGTCAATCCTTTAGGTTCATACTTGCAAACATTGTGCTGTCAGTCTCTATATACCTGATCTTCCTGGTATTCTTTATTTGATTTAATTTATTTTATTTATCTGGGGGTTGTTCTTGTTCTGTTGCAGGCCTCCGTAACCTGTTGTTTCCTTTCATCCATAATCAACATTTGGCGTGTCAACATCCTGAACTTGACGTGCCATCTGATCCAGGAGAAGAAGATAAGGTCGGATTGGAAACTCATCGAAGGAGCAGAAAGGCCTTTGATATGTTCTTAAATCGAGAGGTTAACAGCTTCAGTCAGGTCACCAGGGTGTTTCGAGAATATGGCCAAGTCGTTGATCAAACGGTCGATGAGCTAAATGACAAGGTGACCAAAAATTCCAGTCTACCGCATGATGATGTGAAGAGGCTGCCAAGCCACATTTCCTCAGTCCCCGCCTGTGCCAATGCCAGCGGCCCTCCGTCATGAAACACATTACCTAGACGAAAGACAGGCCTGACACGTGGTTTCAGTAAATGGCGAAGTTTTCCTTGTGACCGGTATCTTTAAGCAGCACAAGACCAGCAAACAAGGACCCCTAGCCGCCATGTATGTATACTTGAAGGTTTTCCTAGTGTCTAAAAAGGCCAAACATGGTTTGAGACCAAGCTGTTCATAAACACCAGGTGCCAGATTATTAACGTCGCGGAACATAATTTTCCTTTCAATGCCTCTACCACGATTGCTACAGTCTCGAGGACATTGTTTGATTCCCAGGCGTCTCGAGGCTTTGATTCCTCCGGAAATAGACTGAGTGAAGCAGAACTGGTCCAGGTAGCCGACTTCCACTGACAAATCATCGAAGTTGCGCTGAGCGGTACGCGCCAGTGCTTCTTTACTTAAATAGTGCGGCAGATGGAACAGAGGGACGTGGTTATGCCTAGTCAGCTAGTTGTCAGTTTACGTGGGACTTACCTTGTCCAGCATTCTTGGTTGGCTTGCCTTCACGGGGCTACAGCTACAGATATCCATCAACTTACAACTTTCAAAATCTTATATGCGTTCAATTAAGCCCATCATTCTTGGTAGGCTTGACTTAACGGGTTTATAGCTTCAGATATCCATCAACTCACAATTGTCAAAATTTTACATGCGTTCAATTAAGCCCAGCATTGCTAGCTTGCTTGGCTTTACATGTATGTTCACGGTACGTACCCCATCTTGGCTACCACCCACTCACATTTGGTCAAAGTCAATCTTGGCTAGCAGATATCTATCCTCGGCCGAGTTAAAACTGAACATCTTTCTTCGTGAAACCTTGGCAAACGGCATTTATTGCTTGACCTTGTAATCAAACTCATCTAACCGAACGAACCCAGCATGACGTAGCAGCAAGTTTTCAGGACTAAAATTAGCCTAGCTAATGTAGGCACGAACACAATACCACTAATTCGAAGTTTTACAATTTTGTATAACATCTACACACAAACAGCAATAGTACAGGCTTAGTTACCATTTTGTTCTTTAACCCTTTAACGCCCAGACTTGAAATTTTTGAGCTAGCCCAATAACTTTTATGGTACATTAACACCCTTGGCCCAAAACCTCCGAAACAGCAAATTTTTTCTGATCGATCGATTTCTGTTGATCACATGATCGGTTTTGTGATGTAAAGTATACTCGACATCGGGCAATAGTGATTGTAAAGTACACTCGACATTATATCTAAATCTCACCTGACTAAACATATCATCGTATCATTCATTTTCCTCCATACAACACCATCACCGCACATGAAACAGGAAATGATCAGAGCACATCTACACTATGTACAGTAAAAGTTCAAGCGTATATATGTTGCATTGAATGTGTACAATCATTGAATGTATACATTCAATGGCCACATCATTGAATGTGTACATTCAATGGCAAAGTTATTGAATGTGTACATTCAATGATTATTGTCATTGAATGTATACATTCAATGATAAACTTATTGAATGTACACATTCAATGACCTGAATCATTGAAAGTGAAACTTGACACACTATGTATTTCGCTCCTAATTTAAAGTTCAAAGCAACTAAAATATCTATAACGAACCAAAACATTTTTCTCTTCGATTTTGCTGAATATTTGTATTGCGATCAGGTTTTTATCGAAAATTCTTATTTTTCCTATTTTTTGCAATAAAAATTTGTATATTTTTCTTTTCTGTCAAAGCTCACCCAGAAAACTTCACAACACCCTTAGACGATTAAAATCTACAGCCAACAGCTACCGTTGTTTGGCCGACGCACCTTCATCAGACATTATGTCAAAAATACAGACTCCTGCTCCTAGACCGCGGTGGTACCCATTTACTGAAAAGCTAAGGATAGATATATAACTTGGCTAGATAAATAATTGGGTTGGCTAGAGCCCACAGTGAGCCTTTGGGTATTTGTAAAAGCTGTGTGACAGAGGGATTCGAAACTTATCCTTGACAATTTTACGCAACATATTAGGCTGATCAGATTGGGAGAAGGTACCATCTGCATCAATCTGCCGCAAACATGAAATTTTGGATCCTGGATCCGTTTGTGAACTTTTACCATTTGCGATTTTCAAGCATAAATCTTGCAACTCAAAGTGCTCTGTTGTCGGCTGACAACAGGGAATTGATTATTATAGGTATGGTACCTCGGTGCCAAAACATCCCCCCAAATTGTATTTGTAGTACAAATGGGGGAAAACTAAGGGAAAAAATCAGTAATCAGTAAGTTAGTTTCCGTTGCACAAGACTACTGATTACTGATTACGTGAGAAATGCACGTCTTCACACATTTACTGATTACTGATTAGATAAGAAATGCAAGTCCATATATGCAACTTTTCAGCAAAATCGAAGAGAAAAATGTTTTGGTTCGTTATAGATATTTAAGTTGCTTTGAACTTTAAATTAGGAGCGAAATAATGTGTCAAGTTTCACTTTCAATGATTCAGGTCATTGAATGTGTACATTCAATAAGTTTATCATTGAATGTATACATTCAATGACAATAATCATTGAATGTACACATTCAATGATTTGGCCATTGAATGTATACATTCAATGATATGGCCATTGAATGTATACATTCAATGATTGTACACATTCAATGCAACATATACAGTATGTACAAAGCTAGAATGTCCGGATTTCGTTAGGGATTCACTGGTTTAGCCCTCTTTCGGTGTGAAAGAGAGTAAAACAGTTTCTTTCTGGTTCACCGGCCTTCTTTCCAGTTCCTCCGGCAACCAGACATAAATGAACATTGCATTTTCCACATTTCCACCAGGTGAATCCTTTTGGACAATATTTGCAAGGGCTGGCACTTTTGGCGGGAACCCAAGCAGGAAAGTCGTTATAAAGGTCATAGCGGGATTCTTTGGTCAGACGGCTTTTGGACTCTCGCTTAGGCACTGGAGCAGTTTCCAGAGGGCGAGGCTCATCCTGGCGTTCAAGGTTGGCATGCATTAAGTCGAGCGCCAGTTCGCATTTGAAGTCATACAGACCCTTTTTGCTGTTTCCGGTCTTGCAATACAGGAGCCAGGCATTAGAGACTGACATGTCTAGAAGACGGTAGAAAAGCCGAAGGTAAAGCTTTTGGGGTAAATCAATCGGGTAAAGAGCACAGAGCATGTCCATCTTATCCACGCTGCGCATATGCTTATTGTAGACATCCACAATGTGTGGACGTGAGAGATCAACCTTTTCACGGCGTTTCCGATCAAACCTCTTGACGGTGCCCGTGGAGGGACCGGGTTGGTCAGGCGCCGGTTGGACAGCCTTGGCTGGTTTGTAAGCATCAAATTCATAGACATAACCTGAGACCCCAGCACGGACCCACAGCTTATAGCCCCATTTTGTCGGCTTCAGTGGTAAATACTGCTTGATTCCTTCTGGAGCTCTGCCCTTAAATTTCACCATCATTTCGTCGATGGACTGCTCCTTTTCAGGAGTTCCACCAGCACTGCGAAAATTGGAACCAATAGCGTCCATCAACGGTTGAATGAGGTAGAAAGGAAAGACAATTTGCTGAATCAGAGTCGGCGGCACCAGAAGCTTCCAGATTTGGTAAGGGCTGGGGTTGGCTTCGGTAGCTTCTATGGGCTCAACGCCCTCAAAGCTTTCGTCGGAGCTGTTCTGATGGACCGGACTTGCACCGGAAAGGTCGGACGAATTTCTCGTCGCTGCCAGTCGGGTCGATAGTTCCGCCAAAGTTAGGTCGTCTTCGTCACTGACACTATCCTCATCATATTCATCTTCTACATAGCTGTTGCCGCTGCAGCTGAACGGCGGCGATGAGGAGTTCGGAGACTTAGTCCTCGTTTTTTAGGGGCCGGCTCATAGTTAGAATCCTCCGATGTCAGGCTATCTTCCGAGGGATCAGTATCAGATTCAGTAGAATCACAGAATCACTGTGAGACATATATAAAGCAAAAATACTAATCTCAACTACAAAAACAATGTAGTGAACACTATCGCCCGGTTCATACTTGTCTCCATGTCTCTGTCTCTGAGTCTCTGTCTCTACGTCTTTGTCCTTTTGTCTCTACATTGATGGAGACAAGACGTTCATACTTAAAAGGACAAAAAGACAGAGACTAGGTCATGTGACAACTAATTCAAATTCTATTGGCCACTAGGATTAATTAAAAACGAGCAAAAAGTATTTCAATCGAAAAATATTGTGTTACTATTGTTGTTCCATTAACAGCCGAAGTTCTATTATGTTGAAAATTGGCTTTAAAATTAGTTATAAATGTAGTTACTTTTAAATTTCCAACTTAACAGACATATCACGTGTTAGAATCTGCTATTTTGATTGGCTGCCGCTTAAGGACAGGCAAAAAAGTTGAGCATTGTTCGACTTCGCTTAGAGACTCTTAAGGACAGCTTAGAGACAAAAGCACAAAAAGACAGAGACAGGTATGTACCGGCTAAAGACAGAGACATAGAGACAGAGACCTAGAGACAGAGACTCAGAGACAAGTATGAACCGGGCTTATGAGACATGCAGATTATGTATTATTAGTCTTTTAAGCTTAACTCTTTATAGCAGCAAGCTACAGCAAACTGCAAACTGCTTTACATTATTAAAAAGAGCACATCTCGAGCATTCCAGCGAAGTATAAATCATGCTCTAAAGTTCTGTAGATCTCTTGCAATAAGCCTTTGAAGTTTAACAACTTTTGTTGGGGGGATAAAGTTAAAGAGATCCGATTCATGACAAAATTAAAGGGATCCGATTCATTGTGTTGGTTTCCAACGTTTCCCTTTAGAAAATTTACAAATTTACACTTTTTAAAATTTTACTAATCAATCTGACATGCGTGGAAACATATCTATGCAATGCAGTAAAGATAAAGGTAGAGGTAAAGCGTTGGGGAGATATAGTTTCATTGAGTTGTTGGTGGGATTGTTTACTTTTTAAAAGTTTAGTTTAGATAACACATCGGGCATAATTTGAGAAAAACATACAACTAACTGCACAAAAGTTGCCAGTTAGATTTGAAACTGCGATTAAATTTAATTTTAAGTTAAACCTTAAACTGTTAAGTTGATCAGATTAGACTATGTCAGTCCCAGTGACCTTTAATTTTCTCTGTTTGACCCTACCTAAGTGTCAATTAAGATAGATTAGAGATGTCAGCGGTACCTCTTTTGTGGGAGAAACGACACACAATCAAATACCCTACCCAAGACTATTAATTTAAGTGCCTATTAAATTTATGACTTTTACCATTGACCATTCAACTAATGAACAACATATGATACACTTTTACGGTCATCCAAGATAATTTCACTTGCTGATTTGGAGGAATGACGTCTATGAATTAGTTTGCTAATGATATAGTTGGACAGATTTTCAGAGAAATTCCATAAATTATATATTAGTTCATTAGTTCCATTACTTGTGATACATGATACATACATTCAAACACCTCTTCAACAGCTTTGGGTGATTTAAGAACTTCTGAGCCTTTGGAATATTTGCTAATAATTTTGTGATCGTGTTTGGAAACCTTTACATATCTAAAAATATAACTAAGAAAATGAATCCCATATGGCGGAACATGTAAATTTGTTGTAATATGTTAAAAGTTCTATACAACTAATTTTATTTTTGTTTCTTTATTGAATACAACAGAGTTCAATACTTTAAGAAGTTTATTTATTTTATTTTTATTTTGTACCGAGGTTTGTTTAAAAATTCAAAAAGATAATTACATCTAATAAATAATCATGCCTTCAAAGAATTTTGTAAATTTAAATCAAGACTTTACACTAGTGATCGAAATCTGAGCCAGCTCAAACTGCTTTACAAAGATACACGATGAAGGAATATAGTCTCCCACTAATGAAGTCATAGACTAACGGCATGGCTAGACTCTCTCGGTTGCTAAAGCAGTTAATTAGACATAATTAATTATCGTTTCTGCTCCCGCCACAGAGCCTCATCAGACAGCTATTACGTTTTTTCGCTTTTTATTTATTTTGTTAACACACAACACATGCTACATACATCAGATACAAGACTAAAAGCATCACATTTATTAGTTAAACCAACAATGAAAAATTTACCATTATAAAATAGCCTAATAGTACCTCCTTTCATTTTACAAATAATTCAACTATAGAATTCCAGTTCTAAACATGCACTAGTGTAGTCTTTTGTTAACTTTCTGTACAATGCTTCCAGGTCCACTTCATATCCTAGATGATGGATACAACCAAATTGCAAAAAGCTTGTTTCCTTTAGCGTTATTCCTTTATCGATAGTTTCAAAATTTTGCTCTAGTCAGAAATGCAAGTATTAGCTACATTTTCAATTTAGCTCCAAAACAGGAAACTTCCAGTAGAAAATATTAAAAATCTGCAGGGTTTCAGAGTAAGGATGGCACCACTAAATTGACCAGGACTATAAACAGCACCTGGAATGGTACTTAAGTCAAGCTTTGAGTCAAATTTTCCTTTCAAAACCAAATTGACAATATTCATAACCCTGCGCTGACGAGTCTGTAGAACGCATCTTTTTACCAAAGGATCCCTTTTTAAAGTGTCAGATATCTCTAGACTGTTCATGTTGCATAGTCAAAGAACGGAGTCCGGTTTTGATCGACGGAGATTAAGTTATCAAATTTTCCATATATGATTATTTCTACCCCTTGTGGGTTTGAGGTGAGAGGCAATAGGAAATATTGATGAGCTTATCACTGTTAGCGGCATTTGTCCCTTCAAACAGATACATGTAAGGGATAGTGTACTGGACCTTGTTCCAGTTCATGTTCACTGGATGCTTAGGAATGTATTCGTCTCCACTTCTTGGTAAAAGAACCATTGAATGCGGAGGTTGACCATAACCATGACTACCCATCTCGGAAGTTGACTGCAAAATATTGAATTTTCCTAGATTGTTTCAAATTTTGGTGCAATATGCCGCGTTACCATTTTGATACGTCTAACAGGATATTTTCCAGTATTGTTGCTTCTTAAAATCTTTACGACGGCCAAAATTAATGATTCTTGAGGCTTCACCTTCCACACATACCATCTAATATCTTCTACCTTCAGTTTGCATTCTGTGCCATCACTCATTAACAGAAACTTATCCACGTTTCTATGTAGCTCAATCGTTAGGTCCGTTCGCTTAGCATATATCTGTCTTGTTTGAAGAGGTCGCAATGTAATGAAACGACCAATACAACACCTTTGTTGGTCATAAACGGCTTACCACTGCCATTTGAGACTTGTCTCAGTGCATTTGACGATAAATGTTTTTATGGTTATTGTAGTTAAGCGTATGGTAATTGTATTGTTATGCAACAAAGTACTGTAGTGTTGAAAAATTAAAAACCGTAACAGCTACCGTAAGCTGTCTGATGAAGCTCTGTGGCGGGAGCCGAAACGATTTGAAGTAGTATACATTACTAAGGGAGTATTCATCAACATTTATTTAACAAAATAAACTTTTTAGCTTGTGTTCGTTGAGTTAAATTCTAATGTTTAATAATTTTATTTTTAGAATCATTATTTGGTCGCTCGTGCATCCATCGTCACCTCAAGAAAAACCAAGGTCTCAATTGGCTGATTATGCTGATTCTAATACAGAAGAGCCGGGTCCATCCGGCATTTAGTCATTGGTATCATCGGCTGCTTCCACAACCGCGGAGCAGCCAGGGCCATCAGCGAACGATCAACCTTCGATGCAGCAACAATCCAGTGATGATGCATTATTTTTTCAAGATATGAGTTGGAATGTTATGGAGATCTATAGATGATTGGACAATATAGATCATAATGTGCATTGTATGTCTATGTCGTAGGCAAAAATGAAATTCAGAGAAATACGACAATTCCCTAGCACTTGCCAGGTAAATGTGATATTTCAGTTATCTCTAGAGAATCTTGATATGGACAAAGACTTGCATTTCATTTCAAATTTTACTGAAGCGTGCTAGGGAAAACTGTTATTGTTTTGTACAGAGAAATTTATTTCTACTATAGTAATTTCAATATTACCGGTATTCGATTAATTTCTGATATAGCCAAGCCAACTTTTAATAGCTGAAGAAAACAAACTATTAATAGTAAACTTTTTAATATTTGTTGCAAAAAAAGCAAGTTTTAGTAACAGCAGTAAGGCAGCAGCAGCAATAACAGTAACAATGATTAACTGGTAATAAAATTTTCGTGCTAAGGACGGCCTGAAAACCTCTATATACAACTTTCACCCAAAATCTGAGCCAAAAATGTTTTGGTTCCCCTTGGACGGTCCCCTTTAAAGAAACTTAAAAATTTAAATAGAAGAAACTTTAATTAGAATTAGTTACAGAAGATTCATATGGAGTTGTTGACTGCTGACTACCTGATATTTGCAAAAATAAACACGATATTTACGAAAGCCATGTTAGAAATTTAAATGTAACTATTAAATTGAAAGTTTAAAATTAGATACTGAAACTGCAAAAAACCGTTTTATATTATACCTGCATTTGCAAACCACACGAAACTTGTCGCAGATATCACATAATAATTTTATAGCGAACTTAAACACAATTACAAATTGGTATAATTGAAACACCCTTGCAATTAGGGTCAGGGGGTCAGAGAGGTCATTACTCATTGGTCATTATACTGTAGTAACGTCCTAATTTATAATTACGTTTCTTTTCTCTTGTTCTTAATTTCATCAAAAGGAAGACCATATCAAGTTTCTCTTAAACAGTCTTCAGAGAAATGTGAAATTCTTTGTACATATCAAGGTTCTCTAGTGAGAACTGAAATATCACATTTACCTGGCAAGTGCTAGGGAATTATGACATTTCTCTGAATTTCATTTTTACCTACGACATCTACACGGAGCTCTGACACGTGTCAACAGGTGGATGCTAATAAGATTACTGTGGATCGCGAGGTTGGCACGGAAGATTGCAATGAGTCAACTCACTCATCCGTATTTTGCAGCATTGGTCAAGAGACTAACAGTATAGTTGAGCTACCTTGTAATCATCGCTTCCATTGAACCTTGGCTGGCACGATCTGGTAGTAATCCTCGGTGTCGTCGTGAAATTATCGCACTACCAACTATTACCAACGCCAATTATTGATGCCACTGACGGAGACAGTGGGTATGGATCTGATGTTGTCAATATTGATGATGATGATGACGTTGTCACTGTAAACGACGATGACGACTTGACTTCTTATTGATTAAACTTTGATTTCAACAGTCCTTATATACTTCATATATTCTGACAAGCATTTACTTTATTAAATACCTCATTATCTCATCATAGATTTTATGAATATTTCACTAACACTACCGCTAGCTGATACTTCAGATCTTGTCATAACTGCACTGAACTCAACCGTACTGAATAACATTTGATGTTGCGATGTCAGCAAGTGTTTTAATGATAAATACTAATATATATGTTATGGTAAACTATGCTTCATAATCTGCATTTCAGCTTATGAAGAAAGCAAACAATTGGATGTATTTATAGTTCAACTGTGAAATGTGTAGGTCAAAGTTTGCTGGTCTGTTTATCACATACATTGCTATTGAAATCATAAATCTGAGTCCTATCTTTAACACACATTTGGCTGGTTGCAATCACTTTTGTAACGACAAATACTGTAGCTTTATGTTTAACATATAAATTGCTTCTGTAAATGTTTAAAATTCTACTCACCAGAGTCCTATTTTTAGCACATATTCGGCTGCTGACCCAGAACGCCCATTTTTAGCTACTGGCAAGATTTCCCCCCGGAAAATTCACATCGGTTTTATTTTTCCGGGGTGAAAATTCGCATGGGGAAAAATCACACCGTGATAGCGATCACTCTAGCTAGAAAGTAGCGTGCATAGCAAATGCTCCACAGCAGCTAGAAAAAACTTGGTCTTGTTTATGCAAAAACTACATTTTTATGATGGCAGCCTATGGGATGACAGTCGGAAGACGATCGGAAATCAGATGATTGGCGATTGTGAAACCTTCAAATTGACGCCCTTAGTTTAATTATACGGTGTGCATAGCTCAAGAAACAATTGATTATTTGATTTCCGCTAGTTTTGGACGCCAAAATAAGAAAATTGGTAATATGTCACGATAGCGAAAAGCTAGAAAGTTACATCAAAAAGCAAAAACGTAGAATACAATAAGCTCTTTCGAATGAATATAATCATAGCTATGCAGCTATTGTCTGTCAGAAATTGGCAAAAACTGCCCTGAACGGAGACGTCTTATTTTTATAGCGGAGTTGCGTGGAGGGTGCTAGAATGCTAAAAGAGCTCGTGTTAGAAAGTTTCATCTAACTAGTCCTGGTTTGGGCCGTCAATCAACAATACATGCCCAAAGAAATCATGGTTTGGGCCGTCAATCAACAATACATGCCCAAAGGAATCATGGTTTGGGCCGTCTATCAACAATACATGCCCAAAGGAATCACCATCTTAAAGGTGGTGATTCCTTTTGGCCCTGTATTGTTGATTGACTGCTCAAATCAAGACGAAATTTAGTGAAGCTTTCTAAAATAAGTCCCTCCCTATAGCATCCTCCACGCAACTCTGCTTCAAAAGTAAGACGACTCTGTTCAGGGCAGTCTGGCAGTTAGACAATAGCTGCATAGTTATGATTATATTCATTCGAGAGATCATGTTGCGCTCTACATTTTTATTCCTGCTGGAGCAGGAATGTATAAAAAGAAAATTAGTATGTCCATTGCAGTATGAGTCATTTCTCCATTCAGAAGCCCTATCTTCAACATAGGGCTAGCTTAGGGCTGAGTTTTTTGAGAGAGAATATGCAAATTAGTTTTGGCAGCTACTATTTAAGCAGCCGAATGGACCGACTCTACGCAGTCTTCTGCTGTCTGCAATCAAACTGGTTACGTATTTTTGAGCACTAATGTAGCTTGGGAGCTACACTAAGTGCACTAGGATTAGGTAGTTAGTTAGATAGTATGTGTAGCCCTGCTTGCATTTTCTAGCGGGCTTACACTACTATATCGAATTTTGGCGATAAAGCATCAAACATAGAAGAAACAACAAGGACCAAACGCAAAACCCTAAACGAAGACCTATTCTGGCGCACGTCTTCAACTGGGGACCTCTTCCACCAATTGGGGTTTCTACTGTCATTTGAAGACCCCAAAACGGAAATAAACATTGCCCAATCAATTGAAGCAAAACCTCAGTTTGTACCTAACAAATTATACAACTGTAATTGAATAATAACAGGTCTACGAAGGAATACTGCCCCTTTTGGGGCCTACTTGTTGCTTTTAGAAATAGCTTCCTAGCTTTTCGTTATTGTGAGATATTACCAATTTTCTTGTTTTGGCCTCCAAAACTTGCCATTTTTGCAGAAATCAAATAATCGATTATTTCCTGAGCTATGCAAACCGTATAATTAAACTAAGGGTGTCGATTTTAAGGTCTCTCAGAGGAAAAATGTGGAAAATTTGGTATGCAAGCTGGAGAGTTGCCACTTAGCAGATGTGTTTTACACAAAAATACTCCGGGACCCTTTCTTAATAGTTACCTCGATAGCTGCTTTCCAGCTAAAGTGGTAGCTTCCCGACGTTTTGAAAAGTAGGCAAAAACAAAGTTGCGCATACATTTTTGCTAATTTCTGCATTACGAAGAGCGATTTCATAACAACTAAAAAAGGATCCCCATGTATTTAATAGAGGCATCGAACGATATAATCAATGTCTCTCGAAAAAATATACACGACTACAGAAATCTGAAAAATGCACAAAATCTGTTACAGAATTATCTCGCCGGTCCCTGCGAAAAAGAGGGTCTGAAAAATTGCACTTTTTCAGAAATCTGTTATCAGAAATTATCTCGAAATCCAACATTAGTTTCATTGTATTCATTAGAAAGAGAAAACGTAAGCTCCATATTGATGTAAAGATGACTTCTTAATTCTAAGTAATGAATGAGTAATCGTGGTTAGAAGTTGGTGCCTCCAAAAGGAAGCACCACCTTAAAACTAAGAATTCTTATTATAAAACCAGGAAATCATTTTTTGTTCTTTCAGTCTAGCTTAAAATATCAACCCTCCTGACTGAGCAGGGTTGAGTTTCAGCCATTTCCACCACAAACCCACCCAGATTCAAAGGTAACATTGGTTTGGAACTCAAGCACAACTAAAGTTGGGCCTGGTCCTTGAATTCGGTCCCGATTCTTGAAGCAGGAGGTCCGAGCCCGACCTTGGGCCCAAATTATTGTTGTACATACATATTTCAAGTTTTTTCCAAATTTACTAGACTGTTACCAAGATTACATAATGTAATACACTTGACGCTGTAGCTTATTATTCTGACCGGTTATGCTTACCCGAAATTGTTTAAATTCTGGTGTGCCGGCAAAGCTAAGTGACGAATATAGTAGACCCAATGTAAATGTAGAATAGCAGTTTATTAAATATAAATGGACTGATTTATCTGGACTCTTACAGTAAATAATTAGATTTATCTGGACTTTTACAGATATTATATAGGCAAGACAACCTTATCTGGCAAGCCGAACCCACCTTCTAAATAATAATAGTCAGGGAAAACTCTGGATCGTAACAACCAAGGCTACACACGGCAGATGCGAAGTTGTCAAAACACAGAGCACTAGACGAGAGATTTGAACTAACTGCCCCTGTCTTCTTATGAAATTCTATTTTATACAGCGAACAGGTCCTGTTTAACTCTGTTTGTTTCGTCGGAAACTAATGACTCCGTCTTGCAACTTTATGAAACGTTCATGGGAAACTAATGACTCTGTCGTAGAAACTGTACGAAAAGACAGACATTATCCAGCTGCGCCCAAGCAAAGCTGGGCCATGCAGTGGCATCTAATTAATTTACTTTTTAAAAATTGCAACAATGTAAGAGAAATAGGTGAAACAAAAGAAAGGAATGACTGCTTCTTTTTGACATTAAATTTTTCGAGGGACCGTTACACTGAACGTGGGAACACCTGGCACATTTGGATGAGGCTGATTGACTTCCTGCATAGGGTCGCCTCCTTCCCGATCAGGCCTTTCCGTATGGCTATCAGCAGATGGAGAACATGGCGGCTCAGTAACGACTGGTTCACTGTCCATGGACTCGACAGTGGTGGTCGAATTGAGCTCCACCGTTGGATGGCCATGCTCCCTCGCCAGATCCAGCAAAATGCTGATATCGGTCGTAGGGTGGACGCGATAGGTGGGCAGACACACGGAACCTCAATAAGACCCACGAAATTCGTACTCTAAATCCTCGGACCCGAGAATCTGAGCAAGAATTGCTCGAAAGTCTGGATGCCAGGTCGAATACATGGGTGGAGCAGGAACTTCCGGGAGCATACTTCGGTACGCAAGAGGTCCAACATTTAGAATGTTGTACTCCTGACAAGGTAATTTGCGCAACGTGGCCAGCGGCACCGGAAACGCTTCACCAGTGTCCACATTGCGCACCGGGACGATTTCTTCCTGGACTGGACCCACTGGGATGGCGCAGACGTATGGTTCACTTCCATGCTGTCGAGCAGCATACATAGTGAATAAATTTAGAGGGATCGATTGTTCGATTGGGAGCATCAGAGATTCCATACCCATAGCGGACTCAATGTCGTATCGGAGTGACTCATCCCTGGACAGAGTGATGTAGAATTCGTGTGGGTTATCAATGAACGATACCGTGCCCCTCATGGTCATGCTCAAAACGTCTTTTGCTCGAATCGCTATCTCAACTTCAGATGCTCTTCCAATCACATTGACTCCTGCACAGCTTGCCAGATCAGAATCTTAAGACATTCATACCTCCGATTCTACCTCCCATCATCAAAACCTCTCAACAGTCCTACCTCATTCATGGAACGTTGCTTACACTGAAACCTGAACTGTCACAAATCATATGCCTTTCTTAGACTATAGTTGCGCTGACTTATCTGCTTCAGCCCAATACCTCCTGCGTATTATATACTATAACTGTTGTAATTGTTATTGTTGATGCTTCTAGGGAGCCGACTCACCCGCTTCCGTGATCCCAAGGTCGAACCAGGAGGTTCTCCCTTAAGGTGGTGGTATCGTTTACCGTATTTTAAAGGCTGACTTTATAACAAATAATCCCAATCACCTGAAATATCACTTGATGACCTTACTAGTGTTCCCAATCATGCTGATCAAACTTTTAATCGTGTCTGAAAAAATGTTTATTTTGACCAAAATTCCATATTTGACGAAAAATGGCGATAACGAGTTTTTCAATTTTTTAGTAGTTTTCGAAGTTTTTTATCAGTATTAATATAAGTGGACACAAACCAGACTAAAAACTTGAAAACATTAAAAAATCAAAATTTTTAAATTTTTTAAGCTCGAACCAGACTACATTCGGTGAGCGGACAGCGTGCAGCTGTATCTGCTCCGTGAAAATCGAAATTTACAAGAGAATGGAATTTTTCGTGTAATGTCACTCATTCATGCATATTTAATGATTGTGGATAACTGGCAAATTAAATTAACCCATAATAGCAACATTTAGGCATATTCTGCGCATGAAGAGTGCGGGGGAGTAAAACTACGAAGGGGGAATAGAAATAAAATAATGCTCTTCGTCCCCCCACAACATCCAAAGTGTCCGTAAACATATATGGAAATAAATAACTCTGCCCCACTCGTTTTCTTCCTCCCCCAAACAGTCCGTTTCACTATTTTACGATAACAAAATCATCAATCCTATTTGATCACTGCTGCGCGTTTGTAATGGCAAGCCAGTACTTACCTAAGCACGAATTACGTTGATCGTTAAATAGTGAAGCAATTTTATGTTTTAAACAAGGTTTTCTCACATTTCGAGCTATATTGTGTTTTCAAATTTGACGTACAAATTGACGAGAACCTATTGCAGGGTCATTTTTCCTAGCTTTCTGTTTGAGTTAAGAACAACTGAGATATCGCTTGCTGAATTTTAAAAAATGGCGTCAATTTGCGTTTTTAGTAGTTTTCTTTCGACATGCTAAACAGTAACTAAAATGCTGCAAAATGACCCTCGGCAAGACATTCCTGTCTTTGCATACGAAATTTTAGCTTTCTAACGTAATTTAATCGACAGTGATCCTTGTTTTAAATTCCATTGTAATTTTTCCAATCTGTGAGTTACCACCGAACCATGTGTGAAGTTAGCACCGACAGGAAAGATATAAATTATTCATGAGCTGCTAAGCCTAAGTGAAATTAACATTACTTTTGATAAACGTTCAATCATTTCGCTTTACTCTTGTCTAAATTTGTAGGTCCGGATAGCTAATAGTTGTAGTGCGCCATATTGGTTTTGGTTGGGAACAGTGTGGGTGTAAGTTCTGTCTGACACAAGTGGTTGGGTTGTAAGTTTTGGGTTCGAAGTTAGGGTTAGGTCGTTTTGGGTATTGGTCAATTTTTGTACTTGTCGCTCTTTTGCCGGGCGTTTTTGTGTCGGTTTAATATTTTCGTCAAACTTATAATTTGGTTGAAACTAATGCTTTGCAATAATTTTGTTGTCAAGTTTTTGTCTAAATTACAATAAACCGTTGTAATTCATTTCGTCGACTTTTCAGTTGGTCAGGACCGAACAGTTCTCCAGCATCACACACCACAGTTGTTCACCTGTAGTTTAGTCTTATCCTAACAGATCAAAAGTCAGGCAACGACATTTTACTAAGTTTAGTAGAGTCAAACTTCACACATGAAAGCTACATTTTTGGAGAATATGCAAGTTTTCGGCTATTTAATGCTTTAAAGAGGTCAAGTATATAGGTTGCCATAACAAAGTTTTCAGTCTCCACCAGTGCGGTAAACGATACCAACACCTTAAAGGGGGGCAGTGTAACGGTCCCTCGAAAAATTTAATGTCAAAAAGAAGCAGTCATTTCTTTGTTTTGTTTCACTTATTTCTCTTACATTGTTGCGATTTTTAAAAAGTAAATTAATTAGATGCCACTGCATGGCCCAGCTTTGCTTGGGCGCAGCTGGATTATTTCTGTCTTTTCGTACAGTTTCTACGACAGAGTCATTAGTTTCCCATGAAAGTTTCATAAAGTCGCAAGACAGAGTCATTAGTTTCCGACGAAACGAACGGAGTTAAACAGGACCTGTTCGCTGTATAAAATAGAATTTTATAAGAAGACAGGGGCAGTTAGTTCAAATCTCTCGTCTAGTGCTCTGTGTTTTGCCAACTTCGCAGTAGCCTGTAGTAGTTGTGTAGCCTTGGTTGTTACGATCCAGAGTTTTCCCTGACTATTATTATTTAGAAGGTGGGTTCGGCTTGCCAGATACGGTTGTCTTGCTTATATAATATCTGTAAAAGTCCAGATAAATCTAATTATTTACTGTAAGAGTCCAGATAAATCAGTCCATTTATATTTAATAAACTGCTATTCTACATTTACATTGGGTCTACTTATATTCGTCACTTAGCTTTGCCGGCACACCAGAATTTAAAAATTTCGGGTAAGCATAAGCGGTCAGAATAAGAAGCTACAGCGTCAAGTGTATTAATGATAAGAGTATGACAAGACAAGCGTCACACTCTACGCAGTGAAGGGCAAAACTATACTATGCGCGCTATCGGCTGACCCCCCCCCCCCCACGAATTGACCCCCTCTCACACCGCCCCGATATGGGTACGTACGTAGTCCCAAACGGGAGTCGCTCACTCGCTTAGCATGTTTTCTACCTACAAATGTTAAATATACACGCTTAAACCCCCTCCCACACTGGGCCCCTGTTAATTTCAGCGTGTAATTATGCAGAGCAGTGAGCGGCCCCCGTTTGGACCACGTACTCATATAGGAACGGTGTGAGAGGGGCTCAATTCGTGGGGGGGCAACCGATGCGCACATAGCATAGTTTTTCCCTTCACTGCATAGAGTGTGGCGCTTGTCATACTCTTATCATTATGTACTCCTGCTGTTACTAAATTATACTTATTCACTTTCCCTGACTGGAAAGTTGAAATTAAGGTTGCAGTAGGTGTTTCAGTTGTAATAAATAAACAGCACTTTGGCATTGTTTCTTGTATGTCGAACCTTCATCGGGTCGACCCGTCCTGCAAGCCTACTGGGCCTTAAATCGGCCCCGGCCTGTTCCGGGAGGCCCGGGCCAAAGAAATTTCTGAACGACACAAGACTGACACCAACCTTGTTATATTAAACCGTTTTCAAAATATTCGGTCGAAGTTTCCAACACCAAAATCAGCTCAAGTTGAGATGCTTTATGTCATCGATCGACCGCTGGACATGAACAAAGGGCTTACTTGAAAACTCTACTACTTTGGAAGTAAACACTAGAATCCGAGTTCTAAATGAGCCACACAAATCTGAAAGAACTGAACGGATTACTCCATATAGGAATCAAACACCAATCCTTTTATTTAATTTGTACTTTTCTGGCTGTAACTTAAGGTGGTGATTCCTTTTGGGCACATATTGTTATTTGGCGGCATAAATCATGATGAAATTTGATGAAACTTTCCGAAATAAGTTCTTTTAGCGTTCTAACACCCTCCGCGCAATCCCGATTCAAAAATTCAAGATATCCGGTCAGAGTGGTTTTTCCCGATTTCTGAGCGTTTGGCAGCTGCTATGCAATTATGACTATATTCATACGAAAGATCTGATTGAGCTTCACATTTTTGCTTTTTAAAGCAAGTTTCTAGCTTTTCTCTACGGTGAGATATAGCCGATTTTCTTGTTTTGGCGTCGAAAACTTGTCATTTTTGCAGAAATAAAATAATCCAAAATTTCTTGAACTACGCAAGCCGTAAAATCAAACTAAGGGCGCCGATTTGAAGGTCTCACAGGGACAAATTATCCGACGCATGATCGTCCTCCAACTGCTATCCTGTAGGCTGCTATCATAAAAAATGCAGTTTTTGCAAAAACAAGACCAATTTTTTTCCAAAGATTGTGGAGCATTCACCATGCAAGTTGGAGGGCTGCTACTGAACAAATGTGTTCTGCACAAATATACCCAGGGACGATTTTTTAGTTGCCCCGATTGCTGCTTTCTAGCTAAAGTAATCGCTTGACAAATTTGGAAAAAGTAGGCAAAATACAGGTTACGTACACATTTCAGCTTATTTCTCTACAACGAAGAGCGATTTCACAATAATTAAAAAATCGTCCCCAGCTATTTGATGGAGGTGTCGAATGATATACAATATAACCGATGTCTCGCGAAAAAATTTACTTGAGTCTGCAAAAATTTTGGAAAATTATACTTCTTCTAAAATGTGTTAATATTTTAGAAAAGCAACATTAGCTTCGTGGCATGCATTAAAAAGAGAAAATGTCAAGCTACATTTTGATATAAAAATGGGTTCTTAACTCCAAGTAATGAATGAGTAATAATGGTGCAAACTTTATGTGACCAAAGGGAATCACCACCTTAAGCCCGGTTCACGATGGTGTGCTTTGTGCTTTTGTGGTTTTCGTGTGCTTTGGGAATGTTTGACAATGTCAAACATTTTGAGTTGTGCTTTCCCATCAAAACAAGCCGTGCGCTATGCTGATTGGTCGAAAACTGAAGCTGGACGTCACCTGAGCACTATAGTATTCCCAAAGCTGAAAAACCTTATTTGGACAAAAATTTGACTTTTGGAAGCATAAGTATTTAATAATTATCATGAATTAGCTTCATAAATAAAGATTTCATGCAAAAAATTTAATATATCATATTATTTTTAATTATTATTAATGATCGTTATAATTATTAAGTTAAATTATATTATTTGAAATAAATTTATCCTCTTAACGTTTTTTAACATATCAAAATTTTGAATACCCTCCAAACTTGTTTCCGTTTACTGTGCTTTCTCATGATGAATCATTAATCTTCTATTTCCTGAGCACAAAGCACTTCATCGTGAACCGGGCTTTAGAAACCACTAAAACGAGATTGGTCTGAAAAATCCTAACCAACTCCAGCAACGCTATTTAATATTAATTACAATACATCACAACTAATCCAGAAATTCCCATCAAATAAAAAAACATTCACGCATAGCACACGCTAAACCATTAAAGCCTTACACTGTAAAGACAATAAAGAAACATCACAAACGTTTTCCTAAAAGCCACAAAATGAGAACCATAAACTGAAGACAATTCCAGAGGGTGAAAGGGAAGGGAAAGGAAATTTGGTGCGTCTACGGAAAATTCCAAGAAATTTTAATCTTGTGAACACGAAAACGGGTCGATTTTGCCATGATGATTTTTAAACCGATAGATAATCTACGGCAAAATGATCGATGTCTGCGCAGTCCACTAATTAATTGATCAGTTCCGGACAACCTCCCTCTATCTTGTCCAATATAACACTTAAGGGGGGGGGTCCACCATGAAAAATTTTATGGTCACGGATTTTGCTCATTTTCACAAAAAATTTTGTCACATATGTCCTGCATATCGAGTTTCAATTTCGAGTAGTTTCGTTCAGTACTTAACGAGTAACCGACTATTAATTGCATGCAATTTGAAAACAGGTGAAAACGGCGGTGCCGCAGCAAATAAAGGCAGTTTACACCTGAACTTCCTTGAGAATGGAGCTATATTCGGTTGTATGTTTGATATCTGATGCAAACAAAGAACTTAGGGTAGCTTTTAATGGGAAAACGTTTCTTTATGAGTTTAGGAAGTAGCACCGACGCTGGAAAGCCTTGACCACGAAAATCATTTAACGGCCAATAACTTAAATTTGGTGCATTTGCGGGCAATGGTCCAAGAAGAAAAAATGTTCCCGACAATGAGAGCTTTCGGTTGATATAAAATTTAACGTATTTCGAAAAATTTGAAAAATCGCTATTTTTGAGATTGGTTGTCAGACCCCCATATTTGACCCCAGCGACCAACTGGGTGCACTAACCTGCAGCATTTGTGCCCAAACTTGACCTAAAGTCATTAATAATCGTGCGCAAATAGACAGTCTAACACTTTATATGTCTGTGTTGCCATAGCTCTAGGTTATTTGCCAAAAAACGGGAATTACCTAAATTTTGCTAAAAATTGAGATTTCTGCGCCAGAGAAATCTCGAAATCCGACAGAGCTAACCAGGATCAATTGGTATCGTTCGAAATGTCTTGTCAATAGCTGTGATTTGTAGTAGAATTTTTAATTAGGGCTTACAGCTTTCAGAATATTTCATCAAACTTGCTGACCCCCAATTTTAACATTGCAAAACAGTCAAATTTGACTGTTCGCAAACTTAAAAATTAAAGATTTTTGAAGGCCTAAATTAAAATTCTGCTTCTTACAAATCACCCTTCGAGATCGTATATATGATATAGGATGGACGTTGAAGTGCTCCATTTTGTCGTTGGCGAGATTTCTCTGGCGCACGGAAAAAATCACCACTTTGTCCGTTTCCTATGTTTAACACATACTGACATCAACTTTGAGGTGAAATTACTCGCTAACCGTAAGAAATCCGACCATCATTTCAAAAACCCGTTAAAATATATCAATCGGACAAAATATGTGAAAATGAGCAAAATCGGAGATGGTCGAAAAATCGGCCAAAAATGGACCCCCCCTTAACAAGTCAATTAACTAAAGTTAAAACCAACTGGGGGGGTTAGGCAAGGAATAACTTTGAATGACAACAACAAAGGAAGGACAGACCCACAGACAACAGCATAGCAGTTGAATAATGAAGACTAGGCAAAAATGACCTATATATCAAACGAAAAAATTAAATAGTAAACAAATAGAGCAGTACAACAATTACAACAACAATATATACTAAATTAAAACTCTAAGACATCAGGAACGCTTTAACAACAGGCTAGACCATACTTAAACTGATTGTTTTCTAAAATTTCAAATCACAACTAAAAATTATTAAAAAACTCAAAATTTCATTTCAACAACATTTTCCCCACATAATTTCAAACCAACTCCAAACAACCCGGGTTAGTTAGGTTGTACTTTTCCTGCGCTGCGCCTCCCAACGCTGAAACTGCATACAGCACTGGGCATAGCAATAGCCCAGCCCGTACAAATAAAAAGCCACCCGACTAAAATGCAGCGCTTCTCCGACAATAATTCGACGGAAAATCACGGAACCACTCTCGCCGCCCAGAAAATACCAAATGGCAAAGATCCCCAGCGCAACGCAGGGAATATGGGTAACAGCAGCTAGGCGACGAAAGTTGGTCCGGGACAGGCGGGACTCTATCCGATGATAAAACCACCCAGTGCGATACAGTTGTTTTCCCAGATTTTCCAGATTAATTTCCAGAAAATTCAGGGCAATCCAGATGAAATAGTGATAGGTGGGCGTGTGCCAGAGCCAAACGAAACCAAAACAGAGCAGTGTTCCAAGAAATCTGAAATAGGAAGTTCAGACAGACAAGGAATTACAAGCAGTCATGTCAGATTTCACAATGTATCATAAGACGGTAAAAGCCAATTTAAATAAGTTTTCACACAGTTTCGAATTAATGATGAGTCCATGGTGAGGCTAGAATTAGCTGGAATATGTATATAAATAAATGGTTCAACCGAATATATTCAAAGTACACTATGCGTAATAGAAAGAGTACACAATGCACAAGAGCACGGCAAGCATAAGATTCTTTGCAGTGAAAACCAAACAAAACAATGCTTTGTTCGCTACCGTTTGACCCCATCCCACAAATTGCTCCCCACACCGCCCCTAGGGCCTCAAACGACGGTCGGGGGAGGGGGATTGCTCACTACAGGCATGTATTGAACATGCACACTTAGACCTCCTCCCCAAACGGGGTTTCTGCTACTTTCAACGTGTAGTTACAGTAAGCGGGTGAGCCGTGAGCGACCCCCGCTTTGCCGTTTGTGAGCCCGTATCCATATTGGGCAATGTGAGGTGGTCAGTGTATGGTGGGGGGCGGCTCAGGCAATAGCATGCAGAGCATTGTTTTGCTCTCCGTACTACATAGAGCATGACTGCTGTCCTACTATTGTGCATTGTGTATATTTGGTAAGACTTGCCGACTCCACAAAGTAACATTAGGCGGCAAAAGACAATGCAGATGACTTTTGAAAAAGCTTCAATTAACAAAGAAAAATTTGCTTAGCCTCAAACTTGTCAGTGCCAATTGATAATTGAATAATTAATAATTAATTATAGTATAATACAACAGACTAGCTTATTGCCTAATTGCCACACACTTTGCACAAAGCCTTGTCTACAGTTTCTACATATTTTCAGTAGAGCCTCTACCCGCTAAGCAAACATCAATTGCTCAGACAATCACCATACAATAAAACAGCAAGCTAGCTGTATACCGTACCGCTTGCCATGAGTGAAGTCGGGCCGAGCAATGGGCAAGAATATGGCGTCACGCATAAAGGCATAGAGACCGCGATCAAAGTAACGCCACATCTGAGAGTAGAGGGCCACCCTGGAAATACAGATCGGGGGCCAGGGCGGCTCCATTCGGTCTAGGAAGGCAAAAATGGACGGCAGACCAAAGATGACCATATATTTCATCTGAAAAAACTGACCCACTGTGTAGCCTAGGGCACACAGCAAAGGCAGGGGCAGCCGAGTCAGTAGCAAGAAATCACTAAACAGGGCATTAAAGTAGACATAGTGCAGGAGCAGGTCACAAACTAGAGCCCAAAAGATAACCCTTAGGATTAGCCAGGCCAGGGCAGGCCAGTCACGTGACCGGCCTACGGTTCGTGCTGCGATTTGCTGCTCCAGAAACTGCGGATACAGCACAATCAGTGAGGTGCTGTAGGGTAGATAGAAGGCATAGCCGAAGAGGTGATAGGCTTTGGACCAATAGGCGTTCGAGTAGGGCGGGGCAACGGGGGGCGGGGCTTCTCCTGCCCCGCATGATTGACAGGTGCCGCTCCTGCACCTATCAATATCGTAGAGGGTAAAACTGATATACTGTATTAGTTTGTAGGCTATCAAGACCTGAGAGGAATACAGAAGATATAGATCAACGCTGTCAGCTAGGTAGGTATTGGCTGAAATATGGTAAAACAGGTTAAATATACTGGCAGAATGCGGGATTTATAAAGAGAGTACAGTTACAATAATCCCTAACTATGATGCAAAATTTAGGTAGTACACAGATTTTTCCATCAATTAAGAGACAAAAAAATCTAGAATAGTAGTGCTGAGAGAATCGAACCCAAGCTGAATGCTTTGTAGTCAGACACCCTAACCACTGTGCCACAGCTTTTACATCAAGAAAATGAGGTAAGCGGGGGCCAGCAGGCGGATCCACGAGGAATACAAGGCATTAATCATAGAGAAATAATGAAAAACGCCTGCCTGCAGTCACTAAGGCCGAAGCCTTAGTGACTGCAGGCAGGCGCTTTTCTTTATTTCTGTATGCTCACTGTGCCACAGCTGTAAACGCCGAAAATTGGCATGAAGTCAAACTTATCTCAGTTGCTGAGTGACATCTAGGAAGTTTTCAATAAGACAATTTTCTAATCCAAACCACCAGCAGCTTTCTCAGAATAGCCTCGGGCCCCCCCCAATGCGACCCCCTTCCCTCACCTTTTTGGGCTCCCCTCCCCTCACTCACTATAATGTGACCAGAAAATGACAATTTTAAATGACTTTTGGTCAAAATTTTCAAAATATTTCCCGTTTCGCCAAAACGTTTGGACTAAAATTGTCTAATTTTGGTGCTAAAACTTTTGAGCACTTTTTATCATAGTTATAGCAGTATACGTAGAAAACAGGCAATTTTTACCGTATTTTAAGCATTTTTAGCCCATTTTATTCCCCCCACTTTTGGTCTTTCCCTCCATAAGAGGGGGGGGGCTCCTCCGCATTTTTGGCCTAGAGAAAACCCAGGGTAAACGGTATAGGCTCAGAGCAGACAAACTATTTCTCGAACAGGAAAAGTCCACCCCTATCAGATTATCAGTAGCAATCTAACACTTAAATATTAAAAATTATTTTTACCAAACAATCCCATCAGTATCAGTAGGCCCGAGGACACAAGCCAAATCAGCAGCTTCTGCCCAAGACTCGCCACAGCCAGCAAAATCAGGCCAAAGGCAAGACAACAGGCCAGGGTTGCCAAGGAATAAAGCCTAGCTGTAGCCAGAAGCCAAAAGGCCAACAGCAATCCTTCATGATAGGTCCGTCTAGACGGGGTTATCACCAGGAATTTTTCAGGCAAATTTTGTAGGACAGAATGGGCCAGGTACCAGGGTAGATGCTCCAGACACTGCCGGGAGGCCACATTCCATTCATAGTTGGACATGTCCTTTCGGCGCCGGCCTAGAAAGGCCCGGCCCGGCTCGAAGAAACCGCCCCAGATCTGATCTCGATAGGCGGCCGACGCTTCCCAGACCAAATAGCTGAAACAGCAGCGGGTAGTAAATGTGTAGAAGAAAAATCTAAACACAGAGTTAAAATATCGGAAAACAGCGTTTAGAAACCATAACATGCGTTGTTGGTTGGTTTATAAATTTGGCTGAAAACAATAGGTACAACATACAACAGTGAAAATGTTTTTTGACTTTTCAGTCAAAATAGCACAGAAAATTCTTGACTCAAACAATAGGGTTCCCGGGATTTGAAAGATATAATACTCAACAGTAAAATAACGTGTAGGAGAAAATAAATACGGAAAACTCAACACTGACAAGTTCTGTAGTAAATAAATACAGCTAACTGTAGAGATTAGTTGCTGAAAAAGTTAATTAAAACGCAAAGGTTTAAAAATTCTTGGAATAAAGACACTGACTTTCCCCGATTAAAACCGTTACCTGATAACGTTAACACCTCCAGAGTGTTTAATTAATACATCACAACCTTCGACGCAAAAGCCCCAACAACCTATTAGAAAATAATTTAGTCTAATTCTCAATTAACTGACCAAGCATAGATGGAATGTCCAATCCAAACGACAAAATAGACAGCCACTTCCCAAGAAGGTAGCGGCGGAATATCGTAAATAATCCGTCCGGTATCCGCTTCCATTCGGGGATC
This sequence comes from Trissonchulus latispiculum, assembly GCA_030248195.1. NCBI lineage: Eukaryota > Metazoa > Nematoda > Enoplea > Enoplida > Ironidae > Trissonchulus > Trissonchulus latispiculum. The sequence goes on from JASAND010011995.1 coordinate 42,541, forward strand.
AGGGGATTTCGCAGATCCCGGAAATCCGGGGGCGGATTTCGGTTTAGGATCACCCGAGTGACTGCTGTCTTTGGACTGCTTTGGACCACCATTTGAACGACGAGCCCGTAGCTGGGTCATACTTAGGCAGTTGCCTAAAAATAAACAACAAGTGTTGACATTTTATTAATGTCGAATTAATATTAATGGGCGCTACTAAACTCGACTTGCCACGACTTTGTCCGATTGGCCTACTTTTTGGCGAAAATATAGAGCATGGGCGTGGTCAAAAAATATTGGGTACTGAGATCTTAGCTGCCTTCCAACCATGTGCAGCCGTCGCGTTTATGTGCCCGACCCCCCCCCCTTTTCACAACTACCAGCATAATTAATTAAAAATTTCTACTGACAGCTAGGCCCAAGCTTCAAAGCTGCCATTTGCCAATGTGAGTTGGCACGTGTGCCCCTATCTGCAGAAAAATACTAGACGTCTGTATCTTATCTGCATCTATATAAGGGAATTACTCTTCAAGGTAGAAGTTTCGGCAAAAATTTAAAAATTTCTGGCTAACGAAAGGAAAATTTTATTACTGGTACGAGCTATAAGGCTGTAATTTGGCATAAAAGGAGGCCCTATAGGAGTGCTCATTTGTGCCAAATGGCAAGAAATTGTGCCGCGTGAAAAATTTTTTATGTCAACTTTAATCTTCAAAAATAGCAGAAACCGCCATTTTCAGTCTGTCGGATACTGTGTAGAGGATTTCTGCAGCCATAGAAGTCGCAAAGCTTCACTAATCGAGCTGAAATCTTTTGTGGGTGCGTTTTCGACCACGCTGAGTCAAAAATATATATCTCAAAAAATTTTAATTTCAAAAAATTTGATTTTTTCGATTTCTCGGGTAAGGCAATTTTGGCAATTTTTGAAGATTAAAGTTGACACAAAATTTTTTCACGGGGCAGAATTTCTTGCCATTTGGCACCAATGAGTACTCCTATAGGGCCTCTGTATAAGCCAAATTACAGCCTTATAGCTCGCACCACTAATAAAATTTTCCTTTCGTTAGCCAAAAATTTTCAAATTTTTGTCGAAACTTCAACTTTGAAGAGTAATTCACTTAGATGCAGATAAGATACAGACGTCTAGTATTTTTCTGCAGGTAGGGGCGCATGTGCCAAATCATACTGGCAAATTGCAACCTTGAAGCTAGGGTCTTGCAGCCAGCAGAGATTTTTAATTAATTATGTTGGTAGTTGTGAAAAAGGGGGGGGGGTCGGGCACATAAACGCGACGGCAG
>JASAND010011996.1:0-25682 GCA_030248195.1 Trissonchulus latispiculum
TAGTGACCACCACTAATAGAGGCGTTTAGGTCAGGAGATGTGTATATACATTTTAGTCGACATTTCTTGACCCTCACTGAGTACCTTGAGGTTTACTTACAAGCTTGAAGGCGTCAATATGAGCCCGAGAAAGCGAGCTGCTCATATTAAGCATTTAAATCTTGTCTTTTAGACATTTAAATGCTGGCTCATATTAAGCATTTTGAATCTTGTCTTCTACCCATTTAGATGCTGGCTCATATTAAGTATTTTAACTCTTGTCTTTTACGTATTTAAATGCTGCCCTTCTTAGCTCATATTGCATTTTACATGCGACTGCAAGGAGCATTTTTCCTACTTGTATATATATACATATAGTATATATATACATATAGTATATATAGTATATATATAGTATATATATATATATACTATATATTGTACAACGTATACGTGCGCATGTGTGTGATTGTTTTAGAACGCCCTCCTTGCTTGCGATATGGGATTGCTAATGGGGGCTCCTGTCGCTGACAATTTGTTGGCCAGAATGGCAGTGAAATTGCACCAAATCATCGGACCCCCATCACCTTTGCGTATGTTGTGTGTAAGTTCTAGAGTGTCAAATCAAGAAACTTCATAAGTTCGTAAATATAAATTGGGGTATAGGACCATAATGCTTTTTTACGATATTCTTTTGCTGAATGTTTACGTTTAAAAGGAAAGAGATTTAAAGAATTCCTTAGTTTACGTAGGACTGTTTTATCCATGTCAACATAAATGAGAAAAAATGATAAACCTTATTTACACTGTAAACCCTAAATTCTACTGCTCCGAAAGACTTCTAATAATTAATAAATTCTTTATTCACTACCTTGTATGTACGTGTGTAACTGTGTTGTCGAATAAACTTAGTTATATATGTGCTTACTAGTGATGGGCACCGGATATTTTTTCATATCCGGATATCCGCCTATTTTGCGTTAACGGATATCCGGATATCCGGTTATCCGCCTATTCCAAACTTAACTTCAAGAAAATTTTTCGATTTGGCAGTTAAATTTTCAATTTTTCTGTCAATTTTTCGGCAGGCTGTGAACGTTTATCATGCAATCAAGCCGCAACCTTCGTTTCAAAAATATTTTCAAAGGAATGTTTAAAAAATATTTTAAAATTTTTGAAATTTTTGCCAAAAATTTTTTATTTTTTCCTTGTTTTGACTGAAATGTACACGGATATCCGGATATCCGGATATTTTTCTCAAATCGGATAGTATCCGGATATAAAAATTATCCGGATATCCGGATATCCGGATATCCAGTGCCCATCACTAGTGCTTACTGTATTTGATTACTTTTAACGGTTTGTATTTTTTCAGAGCAGCATTCGAAACGTCGCCGTTTAGAGCCTCCCTTACCAGATGTTCTACACCCTGTGCCTGCAGTGGCCGATTTAGGCGTTATGGAATTTAAGCGACTCTACTTTGATACTAGCTTACCTGTACTTATTTCTGGTGCCATTAACCATTGGCCAGCAGCGACATTGTGGAGGTAGGTTATCGTTTCTAATTAGCTGCGGGATATTTTAGCTGTTGGCGCGCCTTTTGACTGACCTTTTCCTACAGGGTGAGTAGGCGCGCCCCCTCCAGACTTGCTTGCCCCCCCAATACGCAAAACTGCCCATGAAATAAGTTTTTGGGGTTTTCGAAGTGAATTTTCAAAAGCTATCAAGCTAAAATTCTACTAATTCTAAGCGTATATTTTGGTTTAAAATGGACTCCGTTTTCTCTCTGCGGCAATAAATATCGGTTTTGTAAGCATTTTTTGTAAACTTTTGCCACCTCCGGGCCATTGATGCCCTCGGCAGTCCTGGAGGGGGCCCCACAACATTTCCCCTTCCAGAAATTTTGGTAAGAAATCGCAATCTTGTCTTTTATCGCGACCTCGTCTGTTATGTATGACTACGAAAACATTTCTCTCTATGGTTGGTTTTGTTGTGCATTTCACAGACTCAAATTCTGTAGCATCAAAAAAATCAGTATATTGGCAGTGTTTCGGAAACCTCAACATTGTTTTACGCAAACATTGTTTCATAAACTACCGTCCTCAATTTGGGTAGTTTAGTTCTATAGATGCACGGGGCCCTTGATGCTGTAGTCGTAAACTCTCGGCTTCAGCGATTAGGCCCGATTCTAACCGATGCCAAAACGCGCAGAATGTTTGACACTTTTTGAGCAAACTCAAAAATAAGCGACGTTGTAATAAAGCATTACTTTCTGACTTGTTTGAAGAAAAACCGTTATAATGGAGAGTATTGAATGTAACAGAATCTTAATTTTTCAAGAAAAGTTTTGAAACTGCTCGATGTTTTTGGGCCCTCCTGATTTTCAGAACCACGATCACCACCAGAATCTGTTGAGTTGTTGTTTATTTTAGTGTTGACTACATCTATGAGAAGTTTGGTCATCGAACTGTGCCTGTGGAGATTGGATCTAAGTATACCAGTGAAAGCTGGACTCAGAAACTGATGAAACTAAAGGATTTTATCAATGAATATGTTTTCGAAGTATGAAAACGTATTATTTCGTTGTAAACCGAGATGTTAGACAACTTGCAGCCTGCTTCAGTCGTTCTTAAAGAATTTCCTTTCATTTACTGTAAATTACTGTAATTTACTATAAATGTTTGGTACCTTATAGCATACCCACTCTGAGTAATTTGTACAACGTGCAGTATATAATCTGTAGTTTTTGTTGACTTTCCCTTGGGCTTTTTAGTGGGGGGGACGCCGCCCCGCCCCCCCCCCCCTTTTTGGGTTCCCCCCACTCGGCTCCTTCTCTGCTCACTATAAGGTGCCCAGAAAATGCTAAATTTTAAGGATTTTTGGCCAAAATTTTGAAAACTTTTCCGGCGTCCCGGAATTGTTTGGGCAAAAAATTTGTTACTCAAACTCAATTTTTGAGCACTTGAGCATAGTTATAGCAGTATTTATAGTAAACAGGATGTTTTTACTACTACATCCTCCCCCTATTGGGCTGGGGCGTCCCCCCACTTCCCCACCCCCACTTTTTTCCTGGAAAAAGCCCAGTTCCGTGTGCGATGTCAGACTGATATCTTATGAATTGACTTCTGACTTTTATACACAAAGGGGAACAATATGCTTTCTAAATTTGAGTACAACGTTTGTAAAAAACTGTACCTTTACTATTACCTGTATGTAGGTTGTTTTAGGCCACAGAGATTGCCTACCTAGCTCAGCATGCACTGTTTGATCAAGTAAGTTTGCTTGATTTGGGGATTATGGGGTTCATGTCAGTTCAGTTCTACCGTTACAGTTGTAACTGTAGGCGTCCGTCTTGTCGTTCTGTCTAACTGTCGCTGTTCTGTTAGATATAAAATCATTGTTTTGTACGGACTGATCAGTGATCTGTGACCTTAGTTAAGTATAGTTTACAATTTCTTTGGGACACCATTCTGTTTTCGGATTGCATTTTGTTTGTTTTTTCGCTTTAGCTTATTGATCTTAAGCAGGACATTTGTGTGCCGGAGTATTGCTGCGTTGGATCCGATGACTCTGAGGACGCTGTGGATGTCAATGCCTGGTTCGGCCCTGGTGGTACTGTATCTCCCCTTCATTTTGATCCGAAACCCAATCTGTTAGTGCAGGTCAGGTTGACTTTATACGCCTGTGGCAGTGACCTGTCTCGTCGGTATTCTTTGGTATTAGCTTTGTGTTCAATATTGGCCAGATTAAATGAGAACATCGGTCCAAACTACCTGCATACTTTGTGCTTCTCCCATCAAAACCAGTGATAGAGTTGGTGTAAAATCGTCCATTTTGGTACTAAAATCAATTATTTGAATACCTGGCACAAGTCAGTAGCAAAGTTTGGTCAAAGTGATTAATGAGGGCTTTAGTTTATTATGCTTTTGTCGTTTTAATTTGCTAATTATTACCAAGAGTACATAATGATAAGAGTATGCCACTAGGCTCTCTGTTATCATAGCATAAACTACGCTCCGCTCGCTAATGACTGACTTCCCGCAAATTAGACCCATCACTTCAAAAAAATTAGCACCCTATGTTTTTGTTTTAAAGAATGAAGCATGCACGAAATTCACGCCCACACTATCTGTGTTTTCGAGATTCAGCGTAAACAGAGTGAGAAAGCGTACCACCCGGTAATGATTTGCAGGGGATCATTCGTTAGCAAGCAGAGCATAGTTTTTGCCCTGATAGCAGAGAGTGTGCCTAGTGGCATACTCTTATCGCTATGTATGTACATATTTTATCGAATTTTAGGTATTTGGACAAAAATACGTTCGACTGTACTCTCCTGACCAATCAGCCTGCTTGTATCCTCATACTGATGGTTTACTGACAAACACAAGTCAAGTATGCATGACTGTGGTTTAGTTTCTGTTGTTAGATTTTCTGAAATACTTCTGCGTTAAATTCTTGGTGAGATATCCGTGAATATATATTGCAAATCATTTTGTTCTGAGACGGCTTAATTTACTTAGATGTTTTTATTTTCCTTTAGTCAGCTGTTGTTGCTATTCTTTATTGTGTGATTTCTAATTTTACTTTTGTAGGTAGATGTGGAAAATCCTGATTTGACGAAATTCCCTGCATTCAAAGAAGCTGTTTATTCGGACTGTATTTTAAAGGCTGGGCAGATGCTATTTATTCCTCCAAAATGGTGGCATTTTGTTCGGTCCTTGGAAAATAGCTTTTCAGTTAGCTTTTGGTTTCAGTAATGAATATTAAAGGCTTGTCTGGTATTGTATCGTAATAAAAGTTTTGTGGTCATGAAATAAAGTTGTTTGTTCTCGTGTAAAAACAAGATTTTATTATTTTTTGGCTTCTTTCTTGCACCATGTTTCGTTCTCCATTGTTTCTGGTAGTTTTGTAAAGAAGTATTGTTTTTCTTGCACCTCTTTCATAACTGAAGTATGTAACTAGTCGTTGAGTCTTTGACATCAAAATTGACTGAATTAGGCATGAGCCCAAAGTGGGCATCGAACCCACTTCGCTACTTCCAGTTTTGCTCTTTACCTAACTACTCAGCAATCTCCTCTACTGTACAGCATCATTAGCTTATTACGATGGCTTCAACCTTGATAACATTGATTTTTACATCAGCAGAAAACAGAACTATGATTGATAGCAAGTTCTACTGGTATGAGTAATCTATAAACATTTGGTACTATTCTACACTCGAATCTAAGCGTTATAATTGACTACCAACTTCTAATACTGCAGGCTAACTATAAAAATGCAGGAAATGTTCATAACCTTTGCCAACAGTCTCACTAATGCTGTCCATCCGCGTGAAACGGAGTTCGCGGGCCCACAAGTGCAGTCAGCCGGACGACTCATCCTTTTGTTTGTATCGTTAGCCGGCCGAGTTATGTTGTAAACAAATAAAAACTCGTAACCGTTTCAGAAATAGTTCGGTGAATTGAGCCCACAGTACAGCATCTCGGCTACTTTTGTAACAAAATGATTTGTATGATGATTATGATAAATCATCAATTTTGTTTGTTTCGTGTACTTTGTAATTATTCCACACATACATAGTATACCTTCTGTGGTTTCAATGATCTCAAAAACCTGCGGACTTGCTCTAAGCTTTAATCAATTTTCAAAATTTATTATATTGCGCGTAGTGTTGTTGCCCGGTCGGTTTTTTTACTCGGACATGGTTGCTGACGGATGGTCGATTATTGCAGTTTGACTGTTGCAAGATTACGCAATCGTAACAGTACGATGGCGAACTGTGTCTTGTTATCAACTCGCTGTATAAGTAGATAGTTGAGTAGTGATTTTATGGTTAGTGTAGCAGTTTTTTGAGCAAAATCTTTACCGCTTTTGGATATTTTGGTACCATATCTTAGCTGTTGAAGTGCTTTGTCTAGAAATGATGAAGTATTTTATTCATCCGCGCTGCCTCATTCAGTCAGACGAATTCTTTGAACTCAATTGCAATTTATTTATTTTTACGCTGGCATCAGTTCAAATTTGAGTTGTAATTTAATTTAGACTTGCCTACATTAGAACTCAAAGCACTTCAAAATGACAAATTATTGTCAGTCAATTCGTAGCTTTGATTATCCTCGAAAAAGTGCTACACTAATCAACTATATAATCACTTTTATGCAACGAGCCCATGGGGTGAGGTGGCTAAAAATCGGTTTTGTCAGATTCCGTTTCTGTAGATCTGGGATTTGTTGTTTTAGTTTAGCTGGACGTGATTAATTGATGCTAGACTCAATGCTAGAATGTGTGCCAATTCCAAATGGTCTTTGACGATTTTAAAACAGCCGCAACATGGAAACGGAAACCTATTTGGTGAGGGTTTTTGGTGCTCCATTATGGTTAGGAAGTAGGACCTGTTTACACTCAACAGTTGATTCAAGTTGTCTCGTTTGGTTTACCTTAGGGGAAAAGGTGGGGAGCCCCCGATGAATTAGGGACTCTAACGTCCTCTACAATCCCCCCAAAAATGCAGTAAAATTCTACATTACGGTTTTAACTTGTAGCTAAAAAGCGTTCGCAGATTCACTTTAGCAAAGTAGATGTGTCTTCAGACCCAAAAAGTTGGGTGGAGCCGAAAAAGTTCGGAAACTGACTAACTGTCTTTTAAATTTCACAGATTCTGGTCCCCTCAAGAGGAGTAGGATATGTATATTTTCATTGCAATTTGTTTTATTTTGTTTAGGTAATGCAAAGCGTCGATGGAAATCGTCCACCGCCTCCGCATTTTCCGTGCAGCGCGTCCTCTCATGGAAGGGTATCGGACTCTCTATTGGCGTTGGATTTGGCTGTCTCTGTTATATTCAGTATCAGCACATACGCGAAAGAACGAGTGGATTTGTATGTTTGTACGATTATAAAGGCTTTTAATATAGGAAGTGCAGAAATATATGGCCTAAACACCAATTTCTTTTGTGTTTTTGGCTATTATCTGATAATGTATTCTTTGTTACTGTCTAGAATTTTGGCTTAATTTCTTTTCTAAATTTCATCTCTACTTTTCGCCTTTGGAACCGAAAAGGAGTCTATGCCCGTAGGCTGTATTTTTATCCCTTATCTGGAATTGAGTTAACAATGGCCTTCCAGGTCATTGCGTTTATTGTTCTCAACTACTATGTTGCAGTTAGCTGCAGTTGTGGATTTTAAAAGGAGAATTCTACGTCTATGTTCTTTATTTATTTTCAGTTTTCTTCGATTCCGTTTTGGTCCTGTCATTTTTGTGTATGTTTTTGTTTTTATCTAGGTGAAGCCAGCCTGGCGGGTCTATCTCTACAGGTCCTTGCCGCTGCGAACAACGTCCCGTCTGTGGGGCTGGTGCCTGAATAGTGTGGAAATTCCGAGTTCACTTCGAGGTCCCATGTTCAATTTGTTCAGCTGGCGCTACGGCTGTGATCTGAGCGAAGCGGTCCAGTCAGATCTCAGTGCCTATCCGACCCTGGGAACGTTTTTCAGACGATCCATTAAGCCTGAGCTCAGACCTTGTGCCTCCACAGATTTGGTATATACATTGTCTGGCCATGTTTAACTCGATTTGTATGGGGAGGGTTCACGGGGGCCCATGGAGTCACAGTGGGCCTAATCCGCATGAAACTATATATGATCCGTGATAATCTTAAAACCGTAAAAAATTGTGTACACACCGACACAGCCAGAATTGCTAAAATCGGCTGAAAATGCTAAAAAGTTTCTGTTTTTTATGCTAAAATATAGACGACTGCTTAAGCCATCCGGCAAAGGCGGAGATGTTTAAAAATCAAGCTAAAAAGTGGTTGATATTAATTTTTCGGGCAGCGGCTTTGTTGAAGATCTGTAGGGCCTCCTCGAACAGGGACGGGGAAGAGATCGTCAAATATGAGATGTCACCCACTTCCCCTCCCCAGCCAAATTATATTAGTTTCTGCTTCAAATCTTGTTCAATAATCTGTTAGTTAGTTAGTTAGTTAGTTAGTTAGTTAGTTAGTTAGATCAATAATAATAATAATCGTGTTAGCTGTGCTGTTTCATTGTTCACGGTCCCAAGGGTTTAGCCTTAGCAAGTCTGCCAAGCTCAAGAAACATTAGCACTTGGCCGGTTTGGAAACAGTTGTTTGAATAAGTACGGCTGGCCGAACAAGTATTCCTTTACATCGAAATTGCGTTTTCGGAATTGGGACTCATGATGAGAAATTACGTTTCAGTTATTTCAGTTGGTTTCCTTTCTTTCCAGGTATCGCCTGCCGATGGTACTGTAACATTTTTCGGTCACATCACTGACGGTTATTTGGAACAAGTTAAAGGACTCACCTATTCACTGGATGCCTTTCTTGGAAATGACATTGCTAATGACGTTTCTTCAAAGGTTAGGCTTGAATGTTGTCTATGTCTATTCAATTTGCATTTAATACTAAACATTGCGCTCTAATATCTGAGCTGGGGAGTTTATAAATGTTTTTTAGCTCAATAATATAAGCCTGAGCTTATTCTAGTGGGGGAGGGTGGGGGCTTCCCCATAAACACCCTTCCCCCAAAATTGTTCCCCCCCAAAAAAATCCCCCCCAGAAAGTGGGTGTCCCTTTTGATGCCAACATTTGCCCCGAAAGCATCGCTCTGAAGGCCAAATTTTCAAAAATTTCCCGGCTTCACCGGAGATTTTTAATCGATTTTTGCCTATTTAAGCGCTATTTTTGAACTAAAAGCGCACTTTTTTGGCAATTAGTATAAAAATAGCGCTATTTTTACCATGTTTTTGGAAAAATTTTGCAAAATTCCCCCCCCCCAAGAATGACTTGCCCCCCGAGGGTCCCCCCAAAGAGCCCCCCAAGAAAAATTTCCTAGAACAAGCCCAGTAACGTAGGGTTGTTCCGATAAGAAATTGACCGGGCCGGGCCCGGGCCCGGTCCTAAATTTTCAGCCGGGCCGGGCCCGGAGCCCAGGGCCCGCTAGTAGGCCCGGAACCCAATCAAAGCACGGAGCCCGCTACCCGGCCCGGCCCAAGGCCCTGGCCCGTTCCTTGGCCCGGCTTCAAATCCCCGGGCCCGGTGATAGGCCCGGGCGCCAAAGCCCGGGCCCGCTACTAAGCCCGGCTCAAAACCCGGGCCGCAGGAAGTCCCAGACTCGGAAACTGAGCCCGGCTGACACGATGAGCCAGGCCGGCCCGGTGATCCCGGCAGGCCCGGTGAGCCCGGTAGGCCCGGTGGGCCCGGAAGCCCGGCAGGCCCGGAATAAAAAACCGGGCCGGTAACGGGCCGGGCTTTCAGCCAGAGCCGGGCCCAACTCAAAATTTTCCGGGCCCGGGAATAAACCGGGCCGGTCCGGGCCCAGCTCAGGGCCCGCAGCCCGCTACACGGCCCGGGGACAACCCTACCAGTAAGCTAAAGTTGCATTGGAGCTGTCTGCTTATAACTTTCGACAAGACATTTTGCACTTTGACTTCGTAAAATTGGTTTAATTATTTTTTTTAATTTTTAGCTCAAAACTGATGCTCCAGGGAAATCCCTCTACTTCTGTACCATATATTTGGCTCCGGGTGACTATCACGGTTTCCATTCGCCTGCTGATTGGACCATTTCCCTAAGAAGACATTTTACCGGTTAGGTTTTACTCTAATTTCTAGCTTCTCTAAATAATCAAAGAATAAAGTAACCCTGTTTAATTTTGTCCAACTTTGACATTTTAAACAAAGTCCCCCTTGTTTTGTTATTTTCCTGGTTTTTACAATTTACTGAATCGTGTTTGTAAATGTAAATGTTTTATCAAACAATATTTACGTATATAGTTTAGTTAAGCACCTACTTGGTTGCGTGAGAAAATTTTGAATAATCTTACGTTACGTAATATTATGCGTTATTATTTTTAATGATGATTATTCTATTTTTACTTTGTGTCTTAATATTTTCAAAGTAAAGAATTTTGTTTAGTATTCCCGTTTCGGTAGTTTTCTTCAGAAAATATATACAAGAGTAGTTGGATTAATTCGAGCTTAGCTTTTTCGCAAAATCAAAAACATTCAAATTCTTGACAAATATGACTGACTTTTTACAAGCAGAACAAGTCAAAGTTAATTAGCTGTATGTTTGGTCAGCTTCATTGATTTTTGCTTATTTCAGGATATTTACTGGGCGTAAGTGATCGAGTACTGCGTCGTTATCCGGACGTTCTCTGTCTAAACGAACGTGTTCTGCTCAGCGGCCACTGGAAACATGGCTTCTTTTCCATGACAGCCGTCGGTGCCACCAATGTTGGAAACATCAGGATTGACTTTGAAAAGGTAGACATTAAACTTATTTTTTACAATACTGGTTGATATTATTTGTTGCGGCTTGTTCCGTCGCTTTGATGAAATTGCTTGCTAGATATCGGATTCTGCATCAAAAATTTAAAGATTAGTATTGAATTTCCAAGCCAAGCCCGGTCCGGCCCGTAAAAAGTTTACCTCGGCCCGGCCCATTTGAAAAATTTTTGACCTCGGTCCGGCCTTACCCCGTTTTTGCTAATGTTTTGACCAAATCGCCAAAATAAAAATAAAAGGGTTTAAAATGCATAGAATTTTATTTCTCATTGCAGATAACAATACTCGTAGCTCATGTTTATTTTGAGCCATTAAGAACAGTCAGCGGTTCAGTTCTTGGTTATAGGGAATATTTCACTAACTGACCAGTTTCGTTGATTAAAATATGTATTACCTTGCAATTAATTAGGAAGAAGCTATACTTTCCAAATATTAAAAACAAATTATGTAAATATACACCAAAGTTTCAGATGCTAATGTACAAATTCTAGGTAAAGATTAAGTGAACTAAACGCAAATGAGCTGAGTGCATATGCCAGTAACTCTGAAACAGAACGGAAATCAAGTAAGATCGAAATAAAAGAGCAATGAGTTTCCAAAATTATTTTTGGAAAAGAATACAGTTTCCAATATAACCTGCCGAAACTAAAACCAAGACAGCCTTCTAATGAAAATACCAGGCCCGGCCCGCACCCAGATTACTCCTACCTCGGCCCCGTCCGGCCCGTTTTATCTTAGGCCCGGCCCGGCTAGCGGGCGGTGCATAAGGTGAAACGGGCCGGGCTTACTCTACTACTTGATTTCTATGAAGATTTTTCGCTTCTTGTGGATAATGTTTGTCGTAAGCAGACAGGTACTCAAGCTTTGAAATAACGAATAAAACTAGCATAGTGTAGTAGCAAGAGCGGTCAAACCAACGGTATTTCTGCAGTCGATTTTTAGTTTAATTTGAGACATACAACTTGAATTATGTATATTTCTAGGATTTGATTACGAATCGGAAACATCAACAGCTGCATTCCCGCCAAGACAAACAATTGGACCCGTTGGAACGAAATCGCGGTCAGAAAATCGGGGAATTCAACTTTGGCTCATCTGTGGTGCTTATATTTGAAGCGGATTCCAGTTTCGAATTTACTTGTCGACAGGGTCAGAAAATAAAATATGGTCAGGCCTTAGGCCATCAGAAGGACAAATAATAGAGTCTATATAAATATACAGTTTATTTTTATGCTTAATTGCCAATGCCAATGTAATTTTACTTGATGACATATATAATAATTTCACATTAAATTATGTATGAATTATGTTTGTGGATACAGTTTTGTTAAGGAGGGGTGGGTATAATCTGTTACCTCAACATTTTTGAGCGGATTATCGGATTAAAAATCCATGTATTTAAGGTGCTGGTATCGTTTTGTGTAAATTTGACCCTATAGGCTTTAATTCTTTATGAAAGTGGATGAAACTTTCCAAATATACTATTTCGGTGCTCTTTAACATACTGGGACCAGTCCCGCATTTTTAGATGCAAAGATAGGAAATTTTTGGTTTTTGCCATTATTCTCTCAGCACATAGTCGAGACACCAAATTGGTTGGTATAGCTAGAAAGAGGGCACAAAAATGAACATTTTTGCTTTTACAACTTTTGAGCTATCTCTTGTGGTTAAGTCAGTATAAGCAAAAAACGGTTTTTGGGGTCCAAAAATGGCCGTTTTCGAGAAAATCAGTTTTTTCAAAATTACTACCAAACCGTACGGACAATTTTGGTTTACTTATACTCGATCGATACACAGTCTCATTGCACATTTTATCAATGCCTATTAGCCGAAGTTTGTTGCTCTAAGCTAGAGATTTGGCCGAGAAACCATTTTGGCAAAACTGCGATTATTTTGTTTTGAACATCGATTTCTCAAAAACTACCCAATGAATTAGCGTGATTTTTGGCAGGATGAGAATTCGCACCATTGCGGAGGGACATTTTTCTTGGTTTGAGCTAAAACATCTCCAGTTGCGAAAAAACTCAATGCAAAGTTGCAAAATTTCGTGTCACCGCACATTTAATGGATTTCCTTGACCGTTAATACCTGCTGAGCCAAATCCAAAAAAATGTCCCTCGGCCCACATGTCCTTTATAGGACATCACAAGAAAAAATTTTGGCTGATTCCATAGTTTTGAGAAATCGATGTTCAAAACTTTTCGGTCTATATTCAGCCTGTCAGATGTCAGTATGTCAGAAAATTTTCGCTCTTTTGCGGATTTTTACTAGTTTCTTACTCTCATGAAAATCTACATATTATAAGCCTTAAAATGATGTATAAAGCTCTTTCCAACTCACAAAAGTGCGAAAGTTATGGCGTTTCAAAAAATACCCACAAAAGCACTGCACAAAACGATACCAGCACCTTAAGTTAAACGTCGATTTCCATAGACAACTCCAGTGACAGCTAGCAAATCCTCGGAAAAGAACACCGTTTGAATGCCAGTTTGTTTTATAATCAATTGTATATCAATCAGTCAATCAATGATAACCCCCCAATCAATCAATTATAACTAACCAAGTAGCCAAGCAACATTTTATGCACCAGGTTCGGTTTGCGCCAGATGAACCTGTGGCACAGCAGATGAATTTTATAAATGAGTGGAGAATTGATATTGGAAAATGTTAAACATGCAGTCAGGCTAAATTGCTAATGGCAGCAAAATAGTTTTTATTGTATGTATGCAATCCGCTCTCGAATTTTGCAGTGTGTTAATTACTGGTGTTAATATTATTCATTCGAATTCGAGTGAACCTTTCCGGTTTTGTGAGTTCGCCAGAAAGAATCTACACACATGTAGTATTGCCTCAGAAATTCATAGTTCTCACGCATTAACGATAAAATATTTAACGAATCATTCTACTGCTAGAGTCTAAAGGGGCTAGAGCTGGATTGAGCAATAAATATAAGACCAAACGCTCAACATGGAAAATTTTAATTTTTTAGCTAAAAGATGAAACTCCTGGGGAAATATCTCAGTTTCTTACCCTGCATTATTAGAATCAAAGAGTCAATGAATAAGAACATGTTTAATTTCTTCCCTCTCTTCGAGGTGAAGAAAGCAAATTCTCCCAGTAAGGTCAAAATGTTGTTTGTTTCCAGCTTTTGCAGTTTGTAGAAACATGTTTGCTGTAAATGTTTATTCAAACAATTATAGTTTTGTGAGAGCTGCATGAGAAAATTTGGAAGTCAGCTTAATATTTACAAATTGAAAGTTAGAAATCTTTATTTGGCATCCTTTTGTCTGGCAAGCTTCTTTATTCATTTATTTTCATTTATTCCTTTACTGTTTATTGATTTATATAATTCATTTCAACACTATTACTTTATTTCGATGTCACAGGGAAAATTTTCCCCCGTGAATTCTTTCCCCCCGGATAAATTTCCCTAGGGAAATTTTTCCCCCCGGAAGAATTTCACTAGAGAACTCTTTCCCCCCGGAAAAATTTCCCTAATAGTAAATTTTTGTGTTTAATTTATTGCATTTGTAGTAATAGTAGTTAAACTTTACAGATATTTTCATGTTACGTATCCAATTATTTTAATATTTTATTCGTCGCTATTCTTTCCCAAACTTCAACAATCTACATACACTAAGAATAATATTAAAATTAGTCTGCATAGCAGAAACAAAGAATAATATTCTATTTCTATTAAACGGCTTAATGCTTAATCAGGCTAATTAAAGGAATTGGATTAATGTGGAACTAAAGTGTTAATAAATAATCTTTTGTTACTGTCACTTTGGATTAAATTCAATTTAATTTAAGTCAATTAAATTCATCGGCTATACTTTAATCCACCAACTTTAGTAGCCGTTTTAAAAGTAATTTTAATCTTTTTATTCCGCATACTAAGTAACTAAAATATGTATTCAATATTCAATCTTAGACCCTCCATCAAGAGTCAGTTAGGATTAGGTAGCTTCCGATATCGTAGTATGCACCGGTGGTTACTTTCAGTTCCTTTCAGTATAGTTCAACTACAGACTACAAGTTATAAGTTACATTAGTTAATATATGTACACCGATTCATAGTTGAAAATATAGTGACCAAAGTAGGCATGGTTCCAATTTTCATAACTCCAAAATTTTATCAAGGCGAGTTTTAGTTTTAGATTTTGATCCTTCTAATCTTTAACAATTGCAGGACTTAAGATTCAAAATTATATTAAACATTATGTTAAAAACTAATTAAAAATTAATTAATTCTTAAAGAAAAAGCCTCTACACTGCCGAAACTTTTAAAAATAACGTATAACTAGCTTCTGTTTCTTGAATACAAATTTATTTTAATTATATGCTTAATTTAGGTAAATTCAATTTAGCAATGTTAAAGGGTGGAAAGGAAGAATGAATAAATATATACCAAAATAATTGGAAATGTAACATAAAAATTAGGTGTAAAAGCTGTAAAGATTAGTTAAAATTCTTGCAATTAGTACCATCCAGCAAAGTATTTACTACGTCAGGAAAATTTTTCCGGGGGGAAAGAATTCCCTAGTGAAATTTTTCCGGGGGGAAAGATTTCCCTAGGGAAAATTTTCCGGGGGGAAAAATTTCCCTAGTGAAATTTTTCCGGGGGGAAAGATTTCACGGGGGAAAATTTTCCCTGTGACATCGACAATTTTGGCAATTCGGGAGTTCCCTCTCTCACAGAAATAAAGTTCTGAATTAACAATATAGGATGTTTTTAGGTAATCAATTAAATTTTAAATTAATTTTTCATTTCAAATCCAGTAACAAAAATTCCATGTGTATACTGCAACTTCCAAAGCAGTCATTTTAGTTCCTACATATACATACGCTGCATTGTGTGAAAAAGTATATATAACCTCTGCCAAATCATTTACAGGGACAGCGCGCATTAGGCCCTACGCATTGGCTATAAAGAGCAAGCCAGAGGATTCTTACTTATCAGATTTTTTTACTCACAACAACCCAAGGGCCCCAGCAACCCAAGGGATTTATATGTTTTCTAGTAATTGTTTGGAACTGAGAAAGTAGTCAATCCCACCCAAGTTGCTGACATCCTTTGGTAATTTTCTCTGTAATAAAGATTGAAGAGAAATTTAAAACAAGGGGTGCGCCGCTCAGCTATTTGCTGGAGTAGAGATATCAAATGACATAACAAAGTCAAGTTAATTGTTTGAGAGTCTAAAATATATTTCCTTCTCCTTCCTTTATAATTTGGTATATATGAAATTTCTAGAAAACCAAAACTAGTTGAAGAAACAATCCAAAATGCGGCCGGCTTCGGCCCGCGGGGACCGTGCGGGTTGCAAGAATCGGCCCGCCCCGCGGGCACCCGCGGCAACTCTGGGTTAGCTTGTCGTTTACCAATCAGCTCCAATCGATTTCCTGTTTTGGCTTTCTGCCTGTTTTAGGCTATTTACTTGGCGTAAGTGATCGGGGTCAGGTTCATCTTTGTCATCATGGCGTTTTCTGTTTAAATAAATCTGTTTTGCTCAGCGATCGCTGGCAAGGAAACGTAGTTTTATTCCATGACAGCAGTCCGCATCATAAATTTTGGCTATATTAAGATTGAGTTGAAAAAAGTTTGGTTCACCCCTCCCAGACCTGGACCTCCCTTCCCAGAGGGGTCGCTCACTCCTACAAATCCGGATTCTAATCTTCTAACTAAATTAAACTACGACAAAATATGTAGGTATGAACATTTAATTACAATTACCTAACATTATCACTTTAAATTCTACAATTAATATTTTATTTCACAGCACAGCACAATATCAGTAATAGGTAAACCAGTCTACTAAATATGTAGTTTGGAATTGTAGTCTTTTCAGAAATAGTCTTGCGAAAGCGTAAACAGCCGCCGACTAAACCATATAGGATTAGCGATCTTCACAATGATAGACTCGGAAAACTGAAAAAGCAGAGTCTTTTCTGGTGAATCGAATTTAGACTTCCATTCAGACAAGTTAAGTTCGGGAATCATGCTGATCTCCGGCGGACTGAGTGATCTGAATATTCTAAAACAGAAAAAAACAAAATTAATGTTTTCTAAAAATAATACGTTCAGTTCTTCCAAATGCTTTGCAAATGGCCCCGCATCTTGGCGGTGCTCTGTCATAAAAAGTCTACGATGCCGCTCTTCGTAGACCGTTTCAACATACAAACACCAGCTCAAATTACTCTTTTATTGGAACGCAAACATTTCGATAACGAACAAAATGGGCATAATCCGCTTCGCGCGCGAGCAAGTCTGGAAGCAGAACTTGCGTAGCATACGTAATTTAACGTTTCCAGACCAGGGTTTTTTTTGGTTTTCGGATTTGCGTCAACCTTGCGTCCCGCTAAGTTTAAGTTGCGTCCGGTTAAGAAATTTTGCGTCCAGGTAGAATTTTTGTTTTATCGTGTTTTCTGTGCAAAAAAATTGATCTATATCAAAATTTTGATAATTTCTTTAGTGTAACACTATTTAGAAACTTGATGCTGCTTAACATTAATGCAGGAATACAAAGGTATATACCCATAGAACAGCGATGAGGGCAACGTACACGACGGGGGGTCTGGGGGGCGGCGGAGCCCCCAGAAGCTGAAGAATTTTTTGCAATTCCAGAATAATCCGCAATGGAAATGTTTAAAAAGATTTTATTTGGCACCTGTTGCATCTAACGCAATACCTTGAGTAATTTTCAATATTATTGACACGCATTATTCCGATATTTCAATGTCATACATAGTTAAACTGACTAAAGTATTAAAAATTAATGAAATATTTAAGAATAGCATTGAGAAAAAGGTAGTAAATATCAAACTTTCATTTCAACTTTCATTTCAACTTCATTCAGTTTCAAAAACTCTGAGAACTTCTGATCCCTGAAAACAGTATTGAAAGTGAGTACCGGGGGGTCTGGCGGGCGGAGCCCCCTAGAAGTTGGAGATTTTTTTTGCAATTACGAATTGAATCCGTAATGGAAATGTTTAAAAAGAGTAATTTAGCGTCTGGAGCATCTAACGCATTTTGCGCGTAATTTTCGATTGTATTGATACACATAATTCTGATGTTTCAATGTTATAGATAAACTAATTACGGTATTAAAAATTAATGAAATAGTTATTAAATTAATATCACTAAGAAGAAAGGTAGTAAATATGAAAACACAAAGTCCATTTTCAAAACTCTGAGAATTACTGATTCCTCGAAAGATTAGTATAAAAGATCAGCGGGGGGTCTGGGGGGGGCGGAGCCCCCCAGAAGTTGGAGATTTTTTTGCAATTAGGAATAAATCCGTAATAAAAATGTTGAAAAGAATTAATTTGGTATCTGTTACATCTAACTAAAGCATCAAACGCTATTTCGTTCTTTGCGTAAATTGCAGCGTGTATGCGTGGTGTAGTATTATTCTTCAAAATTGTGTTAAAAACTCAAATGTTCACGGTTATGCACATTGTAATGTTTTACTTATTGATTTGCGAGTTCAAAAAGATCTATGGATATTGGTGGACAACGACTTAACAAGTAACATTGAGACATGACCTTGCACCTTGGCATTCCACGACAAAGTGGTAAACACCAGGGGTCTGGGGGCGGAGCCCCCAGAACTCGAAGAAATTTTTGGAAAAAAACGGAAAAATTGGTACTGGAAAGATTTAAAGTTTTTACTCTTACAAAAGTGAATTTTCTCCCGAAATAACGTTGCGTCTAGCTTGCGTCCCGTTAAAATTTCGTTGCGTCCAGATAAGAAACTTTGCGTCCAGACGCACATCTGGACGCAAAAAAAACCTGTTCCAGACTAATTTTAATCTTGTAAAACTTTCATCACTCTTAATTTCAAGGAAAGCCTTGATTCCAATTCCAAATCAGTTTCCCTTTCCTTTTCCATTTAAGCCTGACAGTTGGGGCAAAGAGTGTTACAAAGAGCGAGAGAAAGAGAGAGCGGCAGCTGTCCAAGACTATTCTCATTATGACCGGCACACGGTGTTAATTAAACTGAAATCATGTCTGGACAGACGGATGGGATCCTTTTCCTGAAAGTGATTTGATTTCTCTCCCTCGTAATGAAGTAGTCGCGAAATTAGAAACGAAGCAGATGCCGCCTCAAGAAAGTTGTTATGGAACATAAATAGGATTAGCTAAAGGGTTTAAACCTCCAATAGATTGAATAAAACAGATAATTTTAGGGTCTCTTGCGCTTACCCCACCCGGCCCTAAGTTTTAATTTTTGACCAATAACTTTAAAAATTTGTATGGGGGCACACTGGAGGTGCTGAGGATATCTTTGACTATTTCTCCACCCCCCAACTTGTTTGTGGGGGAATAGTTAAATTGGGGTCATCCGCATTAAAATGCAGCTAATGGTAGAAAGCAAGGTTATGGAATTTACCTGGCTGATTCTGACATGTCCACAATAAAAAATAATTCAATTTTTCAGTTTTTAAATGTTCTAGTTATTCTAGTTAAAGTATTTAGAAAAGCTTTAATGGTTCCAGTAAAGGACAAAATTTCAAAGTTAAAAAAATCAAAAGTTAAGGCCGGGGGGGAGCGCAAAGGATCCCCCAATATAATGCTTCAATCGCAATTAGTATGCATGAACTTAAATAATTTATGAAAAGTTCACCTTTAAATACTTTTAAAAATCAACATGTTTTAAAAGTCAAAGTTTTTAAAAAGTTTGTTTTTACGATAAAAATTGATCAGAAATAATTGTTTTGCTTTTTCTGTTCCATTTTTGTATATTATAC
Source organism: Trissonchulus latispiculum (assembly GCA_030248195.1). Lineage (NCBI taxonomy): Eukaryota > Metazoa > Nematoda > Enoplea > Enoplida > Ironidae > Trissonchulus > Trissonchulus latispiculum. The sequence goes on from JASAND010011996.1 coordinate 19,034, forward strand.
TTACACCTGCTCCTGCGGTAACTTTAATGTGGGAATAATTCAAAAATTAAAGATCTAGAAATTTTAAAAAATTTTAAATTTTAGTTTGGTAAGGGGGGGGGGGAGAACCAAGGTGAACCAATAAGACTTTTGTTTTCCCGATTTTGCTGAAAACTTGCATATACCTAGTGGTTTTCAGGGGGGAGCACGAATCTGAAATCAGTCTTTCGATTCAGATTTGTGTTAGTTCAGTATAAGCTAAAGTTGTAAGCTTGGGAGGAAAGCTAAATGTTTTTAAAAAATTTTTTGATTTTTGCATTTTTGAATTGAGTACTCTGCAGTGTGTCCCCATAAAAAATTTTAAATTTATTGGTCAAAACATTTAAAGTTAGGGTTGGGGGAAAAGCAGACCCGGGAGACCGAAACAAAATCAATAAAAAGTGATAGTGCTAAAAAGTTGTAATTAATCAAATCTGTTGTGATAAATAAACCAAAAGTCAGGTTTTCGTAAGCGAGTAATCCCTGTAGTTTAAAAGTGGCTAACATCTGATTTAATAAAGTTAAAATCGGAAAAGGGACTTATTCAGCGACTCTAAAATGTTATAAACAACGTCCTGTATATACTATTATACTATGCAACAAATTCCCTAGTTAATAAGCATTAAAATAAAATGAGAGAACATAAAGTCAAATTATTATTAAACACGTACAGACAGTTCAGTATTCAAAAATTCAGTTTGAAACCATAAATGTAAGAGAAAGACTTGTTTTCAAAACAGGAGTCTTGTCAACTTTAGTTTATACTACATAAGCTAACGAAAAGCTGACTCGAAAAACGGACTTCAGATTCATGCTCTGCAACCGAGAAACCCCCTATATGCAACTTTTCAGCAAAATCTAAGACAAAAATTTTTCGGTTTCCCTTGCCCCCTTGCGAATCGAAAAAGTCAAGTTTCGCGAAATCGAAAAATTTTGTGATTTTTGAACTCGGCGTAGTCGAAAATATGTATACCCATACCAAATTTGTCAAGTTTAAAGAATCGGGGGTGGGTGGTAATCGACACAGGACCCAGAAGAGCCTTTAGCTGTATTAACGAAATACCCTAGAAAACAATCCATCGATTATGTACAAAGTTGTAAATCGGCTGACCAGCAAATCAAAAAATTCGAGACCTTAACTTGTGCGACATCAGAACCTTTAGCTCAATATGACCGAAAACATATCCATACCAAACTTTAACCCGGTTGGCCAGGTTTTAATACTCTTGAAGTGTTTGGAACAGAGATGAAACCGGGTCACCGGGTCAGTTCGGGTCACTATATTGACCGGGTCAGGAGCTCAGACCCGGTCTTGACCCGGTATTCTTGTTTTGGCGAAATTTTTTGCTGTTAAAGCATGTTTTTCAGAATTTTTACCAATTTTTGCCAGCCAATTCAGGGGTCGACCGGGTTACCGGGTCAGGAAATAGTGACCCGGTTTCATCTCTGGTGTGGAAGTGCAAGCTTGGAAAGACAAGTTTTCTTCAATTTGAAGATTTGTTATGACAGGTTTGCCAGACTCTATTGAATTAACAACCAATTATTAACAGGAATTATAACAAATTTAATTAATTAAGTAAATAATTAAATAACTGAAATTAATATAATAATTTAAAAAAATCTAGCAAAGTTAAAAACAAAACATTTACCTGTATTAGCAGTTCCAGGGAAGCGCGGTGGGAGGGAGGGACAGGGGAGGGACTGGGTGGTGGGGACTCCAATTGTTCCTGGAGATCCAAAATATAGTCAATCACATGTTGGATCAGCTGAAGTTGGGACATGGATCCGGACCGGGGCGCGGATGGGACCAGAGATCGGAGATGGCCCAGGACTTCCCGGCAGGACCCGTTGGGATCCCGGCTTGGCTTAAAACTGGGCAGAGATCGCACGTTAGATCGCATTAGAGATAGTGAAGCAGTCGGTCTCATCTGAATTAATTAATGGTTTAATTAAAAGATTAATTAATCTGTGCCTGGGAATGGAGTGGACAAGACGAGACTCACTGAGAGAATGAATGAAAGATTGAGGGAAAGGGACGACCTCTAAAATGATTGACAGCTGTAACTCCAGTCCCAATACTTTCTCAGTCACACGTGCACCGGGGGAAATTAATTCTCAATGTGACTGGGACTCAGGAGGGGCTTGGAAATGTGAGTCACAAATTTAGAATGAGAAATTTTATATTTTAAAATTTAAATGTCTCGTTTCTACTGACTAGCTTCAGTTATGTCAAGAACACGCTTAAATTTAAATTTCAAAATTTACTAAAAATATTGGAATTTCTTTCTGGTTTGTGTTTGGACAATTAAGGCGACTCAATTTGTGTGGGTGAGAAAATGTGAACAACTGTTGGCAGTGACGATTACTCCGATTATTATCACAAAGAATGCCTTCGCATAAACAATTGTCAAAAGTTAAGCCCCCCTACCCTAAAGTGAGGGTGCAGTTTAAAGTGCAATTTCATGTCATTTGCAATTTCAGACGCATTTCAACCCCCCATCCAAATTGTCAATACTGTCTGGACAACTTTTCAATGTCCCTCATTCAGAAAACTTTAACTGCAAATTGTATAGGAAGTACTAAATTTGTGGTTAACTTCTGGTCCCCCTCAGTTCAATGGAGGACACCTGCGTAATTAAAGAAATGAACGGATAAAGGTGGGACGAGCAGACAGGCGCCACTGAGTAAACTGCAACAAATTGTCGGCTCTTTTCACAGGGGTTTGGTCTAACCCTAACCTTTCCTCTCTTTGCAAAGGGGCACTTAATCTGTCAAAGTGGGGGGAACCCCCGAAAGCCAAAATGGTCGCACCTGCGAAATCTCCCCCGAGTCCCGACTTTGAGGCGCCCCCAGATTTGATTGGTGGGTCACAGCTGCACTGGGAAAATGTACGAAGGAAAAGGAATGCGCAATTGGTGGTTTTAGAGACCCGCCGCTTATCTCTTAGAATTACTCTTTGCTACATTTTCTCTCCTAGCTGAAGAGTCTGCAGGTGGCCGCTTTATTTTATTGCCATCCAGTGCTGGCTTTAATCTTTAGGCAGCTGCTGGTACTGATCTGAATTATGATACTGTGGTGAATGGTAGAAAAATGATAGAAAAAACATCAAAATTGTAGTTTAAATGGCAAAACATTTAGTTATCATACTTGTTCATCTTAGTGCCTTGCGCTAACGACGTTGGGAAAGATAATAATAACACGTAATCACCTAATAAAAGATGTGAATAGACTAGAATCGGTAGGAATTACATGCATATATTTCAAGAACCCCAGATATATATGTACCAGTGTTGACTGTTATGCAGTCTCTAAGGCAAACTTAAAACTGTTTCTTTTGAGGGTCCAAAGGAGTTTTAGGCATGCTGAAATTTTGTGGATTTTCTGAAAAATATAAAACCTCAACTTGTCTGGTAGAATCAAGGTGTTCCTTGGTATGCCATGATTCAAATGACAGCAGTCTATAAATTGGAAAGAGGATCAAGCAAACAATCTCCCTTAGCCTCCTCAATTGGGGGAGATCGCTCACTTTGATGCTAAGTGCTAACTAACTATAGCTAAACTATGTCTGTCAATTTAGCTCAAACGGATCAAGTAAACAATTCCCTTCCCCAAATCCCAAGTAAACTATGTCCCCCCCCAACGCTTTATCTCAATCAAAACTTGACCCAATTGGTTAAAACTTTATGTGGGTGCATTCCAACACATGTCTGATTGATTAATAACAAAATGTTAAAATTTTAAAGTTTTTAAGTTTTTAAGGGGGGACCAAGGGGAACCAAAAAATTTTGTCTCTGATTTTGCTGAAAAGTTGGGGTCTTTCCCATTATCCCCCCCATAGCTTCGTAGAAGTACTGAAGATGCACACTTTGACGGATTGAGTTGAAAATTGGTAGGGGTAGGTTTTCGGACCTGCTGATTTCAAAAATGCAAAAAATTTAAAATTTTAAAAAATTTTAAAAATTTTAAAAATTTAGTTTGGCAAGGGGGGACCAAGAGGAACCGAAAAATTTTTTGTCTTCGATTTTGCTGAAAAGATGTATATAGGGGTTTTCGGGGTCGTAGAACACGAAACTGAAATCCGTTTTTCGATCCAGCTTTTCTTTAGCTCAGGCTAAGCTTACATCTTAAGCTTAGAACTTTAGCTTATATTGAGCTAATAAAAAGTTGGATCGAAAAACCGATTTCAGATTCGTGTTCACGACTCCCAAAACCCCAATATAAAACTTTACAGCAAAATAAAAGACAAAAAATTTTTCGGTTCCTCTTGGTCCCCTTTACCAAACTAAAATTTTAAAATTTTTAAACTTTTTTAAAATTTTAAACTTTTGCATTTTTGGAAATCGAGATGAAACCTACCCCTACCAAATTTCAACTCAATCCGTCAAAGTGTGCATTTCTTCTGCGAACCTATGGGGGGATAATGGGAAAGACCAAAAAGTTGTATATAAGGTTTTGTGTGCCGTAGAACATGAATCTGAAGTCCATTTTTCGATTCAACTTTTCGTTAGTTCAGTGTAAGCGAACGTAGTAAGCTTAAGATGTAAGCTTATAGCTGAACTAACGAAAAGCGAATCGAAAACGACTTCAGATTCGGATTTTGTCACCCTGGAAACCCCTATACACATCTTTTCAGCAAAATCGGAGAGAAAATGTTTTGGTGCCCCTTGGTCCCCTTAAAAACTTAAAAATTTAAAATTTATAAATTTTAAAATTTCACCACCAATCAAATGTTGAATACACCCACGCAAAATTTGAGCTACATTGGTCAAGTTTTGAGAAAGTTAGCATCAAGTAAACTATCTCCCCTCCCCAATTGATGCTGGGGGTGTGCGGGGGGAGATTGTTTGCTTGATCCGCTCAAGCGTAGTGTGGATGCTTCCTAACACAATTGTGACCGATTAGTAATAACTAATAACAGTGTAAAATTTTTAATTTTTAATTAGCTAGCCTAAGGAGTGACTAAGGGGAACCAAAGCTTTTTGTCATTGATGTTGTTGAAAAGTTGTATATCGAGGTTCACTGGGTCGTAGAACATGAATCTGAAGTCGGTTTTTCGATGCAGCTTTTCGCTCAATAGCTCAGTTGACGCAACTTTAGCTTACAACATTATCATCATCTCAAGCTAATGAAACTGTAACTTATAACATTGCGTTAAAATTACGGATCAAAGAATCAGTAATTTGAAAGTATCCAATTCCGTAGACAATTAATTCTGTAAGCATGTTGTAAAATATAATGTAATGATAACAACAATTTAGTAAAGGAAAATCGATGAATTTATTTGTTATTCTTTTTAAATACAGGAAATTTTGCCATAGACTTAATTCTCCAATGCATCAGTTCTGCGATTAGTGTTAGTACTGACAAAGCTTCTGATATCAGCAATACCAGACGATCGGTATTACCATCTGATGAATCGATAAACCAGAATCCGTTGATCGTTGTTCGCATGATTTGGTCTGATTCAATAAAGTAGAATATTTTCCTGTCAACTTGGTCTGATACAGAGTTAGGGAAGTTACAGAGGAAAAGAAGACAGCCAATTTATTGGTAATATGTACAGGTAGATTAGTGTAATAACCATAAGTCCATCGTATTGGAAACTGCTCGTCCACTACGTAGGCAAGATTACAATAGCGATTTCTGTAGCCATGATACACACTCATTACGTAATTCTCTAGGCCAATTAAGCACAACTTATCCGTCGAGTTTTCCAATATTGCCTTTATCATGTTGGGTCTATCCAGAGTACTTTGGGGTGGGTTTCGGGCCAACGCGTCCAAAAAATTGCTGACCCATTGCTGGGTCACCGTGCGAAATTCGTTGAGCGATATCTTCCAAAAAGGTTCCCTCAGCGCTGGGAATCAGTAGTTTGCACTTTCTCCGGTAAATTAGGTCTATCATTTCCGGAATATTGTAGAAGGGTTGAATCGGTTTTAGGACTGGGGAGGCCAGTCTTATGGCTAACAGGTTAATAAAGGAGCCCCAGAGCATGGTAACTCCCAAAAGCCAAGCTCCACAGTACAAGACATTTGGGCTGCGGGATTAGGTAGAGTAGACTTTCTTTGTCAATATGAAAGGTACAGAAACCGCTCAAAATAGTGTACAGAATGTAGACTACAATAGTAAGAGCCATAAAGACTAGCCAAACGTGAGGATTAAAAATGTTGAGCCAAAACTCTCCCTCAACCTGGTCGTAGCCAGATTGTTTGGTGATAAACAAAGAGTAGTCCTGTATCAATAAAGGAACCACTGATAAGCACACTATTGGGAATGTAGCTGACAACGTTCGTGATAGCAGTAATGTTGGCTGAGCCGTTTTCGACTAATTGCATCATTTCACCATAGGTCTCAGTTTTGATAATTTTGGAAAATTTTAAATTTACCATTGATAGAATTATCTCTAAAGAAACTCAGCGTCCAAGCCTGGCCCCGGACTGTTGCAGTTCTCCGGGTAGGAATCGATACAGGGAAGAGCGTAGGGAAAGTCCACAACCGCGGCGCCGATAATATCGTCCATTTTCTTGAAACTGAAAATTAGGTTAATAAAAAGTTAATTACAAAAATTAGTTAGTAGCTACCACGCTATAAAATGGCGGTAACCCTCAGCGCGGATTAAAACAGCTCACGC
>JASAND010012000.1:0-15958 GCA_030248195.1 Trissonchulus latispiculum
CTACACCCCCAATAATAGTATCGGAAAACCCACAAAAAATCGCAGGATACGTATACAAATTCGCAAAAACTGGTCCCCCACAATACGTACAATCACACAAGAAAACTGGAGAAAAACAGGAAAAATTTTACAAAAATATTTGGGAGGTCGGGACTGGCAGCCTAATGTAATGCTAGTAGAAGGAGACCTGACTACTAAGCACTACGGGATGGGTACTGCGCACAAGGAAACGGCAGAACCTGAGGAGATGTTGTTCCAGTCGACCTGTAGCAACAACCTCGCCTAAACTCTGGAACGACAGTGGCCCTAACTCAGAAATAAACACAAGACAATACCACAAAAATACACTCAACCTAGTCTCAGACTGCCAGATTTTCTATCTACCTAACTGCCTACCGAACAATAAATGCTAAGACCTAATCTACAAGTATTTGGAGACCTTGTTTAATTTTTAAACCTAACTAAAGCACAAATTTACAAGGCTAGAAGAACAGACAAAGAAAAGCTCAAATACAAATAAAAATTTAAATTAAAACAATATTATCTCACCTCAAAAAAACGAGCAGCTCCCCCCTGTTACTCTATTATAAAAAAAAAAGACGACAGCGAAACAGAAACGTCGACAAGTAACTATAAAAATGACCAGAAAAACACATAAAATAGCAAATATTGGAGGGTTGATTTGGCCGGAACGACCTAAATCTGAGGACGGTTAAATATAAAAGAAGGGGATCCAGTTCATGAAATAAAGGCAGTATAAATAAACACAAAGAGTCTTAGGGATCCTAGAGTCAACAAGGGGCAACAAGCATAAACAAACTATGTAAAGGGGGAAAGGGGCTCGTAAAGAAAAACACTGCTGGAAGCTATAAAACCTACCACTTGCTGAGACAGAAAAAACTTAAGACTGACTACTTTTGATTCTTGCATCAGACCACCCCCCTAAGTAGCCAATCAGCGCAGAGTATTGATTTCTTGAGAGAAGCCTGGAAAGTTCTGATTGGATAGAGGTTCCTATCTAGTTTTGCTAAACGACAGCGCCGCCCAGCGGCTAAATAAAAACACGTTACAAAAAGACTAGTTTAGGGAGAAATCTCACTCACATGAATTTCACACACACATTTCTTAACATTTTCAAAAATACACACACATACATTTATACATCAGTCACACTAAAAATACCAACCCATTACACTTTGGTTTTCGAATCTACCGCCTGCAGTAAGGGATAATGAAACGTACTCTACAGTGCTTAGGTACGATTTAAAGTGCTCTGTGAACTTAGTCACACATCAGCCACTTTTCCGCATCCGGTGGTTCTTGTTTAAATTCGGTTGCAAAAAGTCGAAAACTAAAGTCTGAAATCGTTCCAGTATAGATCCGAGGGCATCATTAGCTCAGCTACTAGAACCCCATATAGGACTGTGCATGGCCTCTCAGAACTTTGTCCATAGGGGTTTCTGGTGCGCCCAGCTCATTTCCGGTGACCGTTTTGCCGTCCGACCCACCCATCTTGCTGGACTGGTTCCACTTTGCCGTCTCAAGGGTCCGGTCGGTACCGACTTCCAAGAACCCCATATAGGGCTGTGCATAGCCTCTCAAACCCATGTCTATAGGGATTTTCTGCAGGGTCAAGTCAGGTAGGGGGTCAAGTGGTCAAAAATAAAATTTTTCAAAAGTGGTCAAATTTGGTATCAAATGAAAGCCCTAAGGGACCGAGCTGAGCAACGTTTGTCATAGAACTGCATATCCAAAGTGGCTGTAGAGTGCTATGGTGGAGTGGGGTGGGAAAATATATAGGCGATTTTGGGTCAAAAATAAAATTTTTCAAAAGTGGTCAAGTTCGGTGTCAGATGAAAGCCCGAAGCGAACTGATAAACTTTCATCCACCAAAACTTGCTGTGTCGGATTCATGCCTTTACTTTCACAACCGGAATTTAAAGGACAGACATGGGCCCGCCCAATACACATATATACATCACACACACCCGTTTGTGCGGAGCATTTTGTTACCTGGACCTCATACATAGTTGTAGCAGTGGCTGTAGCGCAGCTGCGGAGCAAAAAAGTTGCGATTCTTATATTCTTTACAGGGTAATACTCAGGGTATTTTTTAGGGATTTTTTTCCGGGGGGGGGGGCTTCCCGGGGGGCCCCCCGGGCCCGGGGGGGGGAAGAAATTTTCGGGGGGGGGGAGATTTTTTTTGTAAAAATAAGCCAAAAATGGTATTTTTTGGCGTATTTTGCATGGTGAAACACAAAAAGTTCTCAAAAATGCCAGGATTTAATTAAGGTATAAATAGCCATTTTTACGAAAAAATCTCCGGCGAAGCCGGAAAATTTTTGAAAATTTGACCATTTTTGGTAAAAAAAGGAAACCTCATTAAGGGGGCAGACCAAAATCCCGGGGGGGGGGGGGTTTTGGGGGGGGGGACGGCATTTTCGGGGGGGGAGGTCAATTTCGGGGGCCCCCCCCCCCCCCCCCCCTGTAAAAAATACCCTGATACTAGACCCCATAGCCCTTTAGGTTGGCCCAGCGCTGCAGTTCACGCGAAAGCGGCGAACATTATGTACAATACAACCATTAAATGGGAGAAACCGGAAAACCATCGCTGCCATAACCGGACCGGGGCGCAACTTTTTAACGGTAAGTGATACGGGGCTGAAAATTCCCGGACATACTAAACTCAATCTGCTCTACAATTTGCGCAGGAACTGCGCAGGATTTTGCGCAGCTTATTTTACACTGCCTCCAGCCACTTTTCACACATTATAGGGGTCGCTGCTGCGACCCCTATGATATATATATATATATATATATATATATATATATATATATATATAATGATATAATAGTTAAGCGGAAAAAACCCACTTTAATATGCGAGAAAAACCCACCTCCAGTGTGGGCTTATCGGTATGAACTATATATATAGGATTTAATAGCCTACCTTGAAGAGTGTCCAAAATAACCCTAGAGGTTGTATTATTGTTGCTTCCGCTGCTTCCCTGCAAATTTTTTGGGACTGAAATTTTCGAAAATTTTGGTCCGTCCAAGTGCCGAAATTTGGCAAACTTTGGCTGGCCACCCTGAACTACTGGAAAGAAGACCTAGACCAAAGCGGATTGTATGTGTGGGCAGGGCATCTGTTGGGCTTCATGATGATATATGCCACACTGCTCTAACCCCTCCGATGCGACCTGGGGGTGACCTAGAGTTGGCGGGAAAAAACATATCGTTGGGAAAAACTTGCTTGCTTATACTTGCTTATATGGAGGCCTAAACAGGACCCTCCGCTGTTCCAAGGATAGAATTCACCATGACTGTCCATTGATGCCTGTCCATGGCAAGGTCAGCGAGTACAGTCTTCCATTGCGACGACCAGAATCGATAAATGTGATGGAGCGCCAGGCACGACAGGTCCTTCTGGATCGTCCTTTGCCACGTCATCCGCGTACCGCCACGTGGGCGTCTCCAGTGAGGAGGAGGGTCTGCCAACAGTGCTCTTCTCGCTGGAAAAGGGGTGGGCCTGCGTAGTATATGGCCAAGGTATCTTAGACGACGACGTTGTACTTCTTGAGAGCACAGTGGACCAGCACGAATCCGGGTTATCACTTCCCGGTTGGTAATCCTGTCACGGTAGCTGATGTTAAGCATTCGTCGCCAGCAACGAAATTCAAAGGCTTGAAGCCGAGCCAAGTCATTCACTTTGATTGGCCACGTTTCGCACGCATAAAGTAGGACTGGTCGGATCGCAGCCAGGTAGACCTTTACCTTGGTACGCAGGTTTACTCTGTCGTCTGTCCACAGGCAGTCCGTCAAAGTGGAAAATGCGTTTTCGGCCTTGGCGATTCTAGATCTAATTTCGAATCTAATCTAATTGAGTGGGGTTTCCATCGGCCCTGACAAAGCTGCCCAGATAGCAGAATTCATCAACATACTCTAACGCTTGACCTCTCAGCAGAATTGGAGCTAGGTCAGCCGAAGCTGACCGGACTACTTTAGTCTTTTCTGAGCTGATCAGAAGGCCAACGGTAGAAGCATAGTAGTCCAACCTGTCAATCATCAGGTTTAGTTCTGCAGATGACTCAGCGAGCAAAGCGATATCGTCTGCGTAGTCCAGGTCAGTTAGACTCTCTCCTTGGCCCATCCATACACCATTACAGCCCTCAAGCGCCTTCCGTAGTACCATGTCGAGTACAAGGTTGAACAGCAATGGTGAAAGTAGGGCTCCCTGTTTAACTCCGGTGTTCACTGGAAATTCTTCGGTCAGAGATGTGCCTATTCGAACAGCACTTCTGCTGTGCTCATACATCCCTCTGATCAGTGAGACGACTTTGTCGGGCAACCCGTGATGGGCAAGGATATCATACATGCGAGAACGGTCAATAGAGTCAAAGGCCGCCTTGAAGTCGACAAAGGCTACCAGTACAGGCTGGGAAAAACCCACTTTTCAAAATTGAAATGTTTCTAACCGTTAGCAGGAAAGGTCAAACCAATACAAACATTTGTTTAATAGAGCCTATAAATTAAACTGGTATAGGTTTTACCTGGGTTCGTTCTGTTGTGGGTGCTCCAGGGGGTCGAAATCGGACATGGCGCCATTTCAAGCCAAAATTTCAATTTTGATCAAAAATGCTTATTTTTGCAGTGAAATGGATCTAGTTTGGCTCTAAATACAAGAAAAACGCGTATTCTACACTATAGGATGCTTAAACGGGCGAAAATAAACAATTTTTAAAAATTTGCCGATGCTTACGTGTTAAACATACAAAATCGTTAAAATTCATTTTTTTCTGAAATTTTTAAAAAATGTTGGTATTTTTAGATGTAGGCCTACTAAAAACAACCCGCTCTTTCGAATGGCACCGTCAAAATTGTTCTGGCACGCTTCCAGCAAAAATCCGGATGGGGTTTTTTTCCGCCGATGGGTTTTTCCCGCATTGGGTTTTTTCCCGACACGGAAAACTTTAATTTCTCCATAACGACAGGGCGCATAGAGACAAACTATACCTCTTCGAAAGCTTAGGGCAAACCCTAATTAAATATAGTATCAAAGTCGTGCTAGCCCAAACCAGTCGAAAGTTCTGGTCCAAGAAAGAAAACGTGGGTTTTTCCCGCTTGACTATACGCACACATATATACATATATATTAGTGATGTGCGCTGAGAAATTTGCCCCGGCCCGGAGCGGGCTGTCGGAGCACCGGAGCTCCGTGGAGCTCCGACTGTTAGTGAAGGAAAAATTGTAAATTTTTGATTCAAGCTAAAAACAAGTTGTTTATTCAATAAAAACCATGTCTACTCGCTACCGTTACTGTTTAACTGCTTATTTTTAGATGCTGATTTCTTTGCTATATACGAATACACATTTGTTAGCTGTATTTTAGGTCTGAAATAAGTTCAGACTTTGACAATATTTCACAGAATTTTTGGGTTAATTGAATGTGCACGTTAAGTACAGCTGCGTTTGCATAAAAGCCCTTAGTTTCCACTGCTGTTTATTTTAATGTTTCACTTTTCGAATGTATACCAAATTTATCAAATCCATGCATACTATATTGCAAATTTAATAGGTGTGGACCAGATTTCATTTACCCACTATTTAATAATGAGAAAGTATGTATATAATCAAAATTAGTGATGTGCTCCGGAGCGGAACTCCGATTTTCGGTACTCCGAAGCGAGCTTCTGCTCCGGACCTCCGGGTACCCGAAGCAGCCTTTTGCAAGCTTTGAAGGTGCTAAGAAAAATTTGAAAGTATATATGATTTTTCTGTGAACTGCACAATTTCTTCTTACAGCACGTAACATAGTTGTCGTACTCCCGTATTTAAAAATGTTTCAGTTTTCTCAAGGCTACGTTCTTATACTTCTCAAGACGGTTCTTTTTACTGGAGACAATTTAAACTTGTCCATTTTCTAAACATATAAAAAATTAAATACAACTCTAATACATTTAAGAATTAATTCCGTAAAACGTTTTCGTAATTGTTATTATTCAATTAAACACTACATTTCTATTAAATCTATTCCATGTAAACTTTCAACAACTGCAACTGTTTTCTTTGCTCTCATCAAACCTATCTTTCTAATTATCTGGCTCAGATCGAAATTCTGCTAGCTTAGATTTACACAATTTAATTTATTTAATGTATACAATTTATTTAATTTGATTATATACATCCTCATGATAAGTTAAATATATACGGTCTGGTTAAATCTGGTCCGCTTCTGTCAAAATTGCAACATGTTAGTTATGCATGAATTTGAAAAGTTTGGTATACATTTGATGAAATTCCTGCAAGAAATATTGAGTATTTCATGTGGATGCAGTGCAGTTGCTATGCAGTTGCTGCTCAACTGTCAGAAATTGGCGAAAACCGTCCTGAACGGAAATCTAGAAATTTTGAAGGGGGATTGCGCGGAGGGTATTAGAACACCAAATGAACTTATTTTGGAAGTTTCATCAAATTTCATCTTTGTTTGAGCCGTCAACCAACAATATGTACCCAAAAGGAATCACCACCTTAAATTTCATAAGTTAGAGTTGTATTTAAATTTTTCTTTGATTTAGCAACTTGACAAGTTTAAATTGTCTGCAGAAGAAAGAACCGTCTTGAGAAGTAGAAGAAAGCATTGCTAGCGCCAACAGCTGTACTCGCCCATTATCAATAAGACTAGGTCAAGCGTTAAGGCGAATACAACATTCAGTTAAATGTTATACAAGTGCCATTACTAGGTACTCCCGTGTCTATAGCCCTTTCTGGATAATTAATAGCAACAGTAATATATTAAATGATATTCATGGTTTAAATCGTAATAACAGAGCAAGAACTGTTAAGACGTTTGATTTTGGTCAATTGTATACTTCACTACCCCATCCGGAAATCTGAACTTTCCTTGAATCAGTTTGTAACATTGCATTTGGTAAGTCTAATCGTAAGCTTATTCTGTATGAAAGATCGGCTGCTTGTGGATTCAATACTAATAAAGGTATCCTGGCTGGAAAGGATACTATTAATTATGGTCTCTATGACTGACTACTATTAATATATAGTACGTATTCTGCGCAAAACTGAATCAAACGAAAAATACCAAGTTTTTAGTTGTACAAGTGCGCTAAAGAAAGTAGTAAGTAGGTAACCTACTGAAACGAAGGAAACAAGAGAAAACAAAGCACACACCTGTACTTCGAAGGTAAAATATCTGTCTACATTTTTGACAATCATAACCAAATAGGGAAGTTTAATACTAAGAGTCTTCGAAGGATCCGCTGGACAAGAAATGCACGTGGTGCTAAAATGAAAAAATATTATCTTAATGGTCACAATAAAAATTCAACAACCAACTTATCACAATACGGCTTCGTAGAACACTGTTTTTCTTACTGTTTTCGCAAACTTTGAAAAACACTAAAATCACATTCACATATTTCCATCTGACGAAGAAAATTTTTGTTCACATTAAGGAATTTTAATAGTTTTTCCCTCAAATTATCTGGCATTTTTAGTGGGAGGGCTGAGGGCATCCCCCACTTTCGGAGGCTCCGCCTCACTTTTCGGAGGCCCCTCTACTTATCGGCAAACCCCCTCCCACTATTTTGGCAGTCGTCCAAAAGTGTCGATAAACTAAGTTTTTGAAGTAAAATTTTCCAAAATTTTCTCAATTTTTAGTTAATTTATGCACTTATAAGCTTATTATGAGCTTAAAAACAGCGTTTTTTGCGTTTTTCCTCTAAAGTGCTAATTTTTCGCCAAAAACCCATTTTTCGGAATCTCCCACTTCCCCTTCCCTAGGTGGGGGGAAGAAGTCCCCCAACCCTAAAAAATGCCTGATTATTCTACAATAACTGCTAACTAGACAGAATCAAAGTTTGAAGTTAGAACACAAAGTAAAAGCCTGGCTTTTTCCTACGGGGGGCGGGGGGCCCTCCCAGAAATCCGTCCCCCCCTAGACTTGGGTCGCCCTCCCCCCAGTATTCGGGCCTTCCCCCCAGAACCCCCCCCCCTACCTTAAAGTGCCCGGAAAAATAGGGTTTTGAGGGCAAATTTTGAAAATTTTTTCCGGCTCCACCGGATTTTTACCCATTTTTTAGCTATTTTAAGCTTACATTTAAGATAAAAATACGTAGTGAATTTTTTAGCTCAGCAGCAAGAAATAGCTACTTTTAGACATTTTTCTAAAAATTTTCTTCCCCCCCCCGCCAGAAATCCGAGCCCCCCCACAGACTCCCCCCCCCAGAAATTTTTGCCTAGGAAAAAGCCAGAAAGCTGGAGTTTGGGAGCGGCTGCCCGAAAAGTAAAGATACTTTCATGAAAAATAAACGGATTAACTTAAGGTGGTGATTCCTTTTGGTTCATCCACTTTAAACTATTATTACTCGTTTATTACTTAGACCTAGGAAGCAATCTATATAATATCTTCACAGTGTAGCCTAACATTTTCACGTTTTAACGAATACAACAAAACGTTACAAAATTTCTAAAAGCTTTTAGAAATCGTTCGGAATTTCTGCAGACTGAATAAATTTTTTCGAGGGACATCAGTCATATCATTCAATGCCTCTATTAAATGGCTGGGGGCAATTTTTTAATTATATATTCTGAAATCTCTCCTTATTGTGTCGACATTAGTTAAAAAGTGTGAGCAAGTAGTATAGTAGTGTCCCCATTTCGACCCTTACTCCCGGAGTAATTGACCTTGAAAGTTTCCTGTCCCTTGAGGTTTCGAGTTTGAAAGTTTTGTTTACCACCATCTGTTCGGGGGACGGAGGGGGGGGGGAGGAACAAAGGGACAAGGGAAAAAAAAGAGGGGGGGGGTGGGGCCGGGGGGGGGGGGGAGGCGGGGGGGGGGGGGGAGGGGGGGGGGGGGGCCGGGGGGGGGCGGGGGGGGGGGAGGGGGGGGGGCGGGGTGGGTGGGGGGGGGTGGGGGGGGGGGGGGCGGGGGGGGGGGGGGGGGGGGGGGGCGGGGGGGGGGAGGGGGGGGGGGGGGGGAGGAGGGGGGGGGGGGTAAAATGGGGGGGGGGGGGGTTGGGGGGGGGCGGGGGGGGGGGGGGGGGATGGGGCGGGGGTGGTGCGGGGGGGGGGGGGGGGGCGGGGGGTGGGTCGGCGGGTTGGGGGGGGCGGGGGGGGGGTGGGGGGGCGGGGGGGGTGGGGGGTGGGTGGGGGGGTGGGGGGGGTGGGGGTTGGGCCGGTGGGGGGTGGGGGGCGGTGGGCGGTGGGGTGGTGGGGGGGGCGGGGGGGGTGAGGCGGGGGGGGGGGGGCGGGGGGGTGGGGGGGTGGGGGGGGGGGGGGGGGGGGGAGGGAGAGCGGGGGGGGCGAGGGGGGGGGGGGGGGGGGGGGGGGGGGGGGGGGGAGGGGGGAGGGGAGGAGGGAGGGAAGGGAAGGGAGGGGTCCCTATTTGGTTATGATTGTCAAAAATGTAGACAGATATTTTACCTTCGAAGTACAGGTGTGTACTTTGTTTTCTCTTGTTTCTTCAGTTTCAGTAGGTTACCTACTTACTACTTTTCTTTAGCTTGCACTTGTATAAAAACTTGGTATTTTTCATTTGATTCAGTTTTGCGCAGAATACGTGCTATATATTAATAGTAGTCAGTCATAGAGACCATAATTAATAGTATCCTTTCCAGCCAGGATACCTTTATTAGTATTAGTCTAAGCAGCTGATCTTTCATACAGAATAAGCTTACGATTAGACTTACCAAGTAATATTATAAACTGATTCAAGGAAAGTTCAGATTTTGGATGGGGTAGTTAAGTATACAGTGACCAATCATAACGTCTTAACAGTTCTTGATCTATTGTTACGATTTAAGCCATGAATATCATTTTAATATATTACTGTTGCTATTAATTATCCAGAAAGGGCTATAGACACGGGAGTACCTAGTAATGGCACTTGTATAACATTTAGCTGAATGTTGTATTCGCCTTAACGCTTGACCTAGTCTTATTGATAATGGGCGTGTACAAGCTGTTAGCGCTAGCAATGCTTTCTTCTACTTCTCAAGACGGTTCTTTCTTCTCCGAACAATTTAAACTTGTCAAGTTGCTAAATCAAAGAAAAATTTAAATACAACTCTAACTCATGAAATTTAAGGTGGTGATTCCTTTTGGGTACATATTGTTGGTTGACGGCTCTAAACAAAGATGAAATTTGATGAAACTTCCAAAATGAGTTCATTTGGTGTTCTCTAATACCCTCCAACGCAATCCCCCTTCAAAATTTCTAGATTTCCGTTCAGGACAGTTTTCGCCAATTTCTGACATTTGAGCAGCAGCTGCATAGCCACTGCTCTGCATCCACATGAAATATCAATATTTCATGCAGCAATTTCATCAAATGTATACCAAACTTTTCAAATTCATGCATAGCTACACATGTTGCAATTTTGACAGAAGCGGACGAAGTTCAACGAGACAGTATATATTTAACTTATCATGAGGATGTATATAATCAAATTAAATAAATTGTATACATTAAATAAATTAAATTGTGTAAATCTAAGCTATGCAGAATTTCGATCTGAGCCAGATAATTAAGAAAGATAGGTTTGATGAGCAAAGAAAACAGTTGCAGTTGTTGAAAGTTTACATGGAATAGATTTAATGGAAATGTAGTGTTTAATTGAATAATAACAATTACGAAAACGTTTTACGGAATTAATTCTTAAATGTATTAGAGTTGTATTTAATTTTTTATATGTTTAGAAAATGAACAAGTTTAACTTGTCTTCAGAAAAACGAACCGTCTTCAGAAGTATAAGAACGTAGCCTTGAGAAAATTGAAACATTTTTAAGAACAGGAGTACGACAACTATGTTACGTGCTGTAAGAAGAAATTGTGCAGTTCACAGAAAAATCATATATACTTTCAAATTTTTCTTAGCACCTTCAAAGCTTGCAAAAGGCTACTTCGGGTACCCGGAGGTCGGGCAAGCTCGCTTCGGAGTACCGAAAATCGGAGTTCCGCTCGGAGCACATCCCTAATTTTGATTATATACATACTTTCTCATTATTAAATAGTGGGTAGAATCATTCCACACCTATTAAATTTGCAATATAGTATGCATGGATTTGATAAATTTGAGTATACATTCGAAAAGTGAAACTATTAAAATAAACAGCAGTGGAAACTAAGGCTTTGTACAAACGCAGCTGTACTTAACGTGCACATTCAATTAACCCAAAAATTCTGTGAAATATTGTCAAAGTCTGAACTTATTTCAGACCTAAATACAACTAACAAATGTGTATTCGTATATAGCTAAAGAAATCAGCATCTAAAAATAAGCAGTTAAACAGTAACGGTAGCGAGTAGACATGGTTTTTGTTGAATAAACAACTTGTTTTTAGCTTGAATCAAAAATTTACAATTTTTCCTTCACTAACAGTCGGAGCTCCACGGAGCTCCGGTGCTCCGACAGCCCGCTCCGGGCCGGGGCAAAATTTCTCAGCGCACATCACTAATATATATGTATATATGTGTGCGTATAGTCAAGCGGGAAAAAACCCACGTTTTCTTTCTTGAACCAGAACTTTCGACTGGTCTGGGCTAGCACAATTTTGCTACTATATTTAATTAGGGTTTGCCCTAAGCTTTCGAATGAGGTATAGTTTGTCTGTCTAGGCCCCGTCGTTATGGAGAAATTAAAGTTTTCCCCCCCCCCCCCCCCCCCCCCCCCCCCCCCCCCCCCCCCCCCCCCCCCCCCCCCCCCCCCCCCCCCCCCCCCGTGTCGGGAAAAAACCCAATGCGGAAAAACCCATCGGCGGAAAAAAACCCCATCCGGATTTTTGCTGGAAGCGTGCCAGAACAATTTTGACGGTGCCATTCGAAAGAGCGGGTTGTTTTTAGTAGGCCTACATCTAAAAAATACCAACATTTTTTAAAAATTTCAGAAAAAAATGAATTTTAACGATTTTGTATGTTTAACACGTAAGCATCGGCAAATTTTTAAAAATTGTTTATTTTCGCCCGTTTAAGCATCCTATAGTGTAGAATACGCGTTTTTCTTGTATTTAGAGCCAAACTAGATCCATTTCACTGCAAAAATAAGCATTTTTGATCAAAATTGAAATTTTGGCTTGAAATGGCGCCATGTCCGATTTCGACCCCTGGAGCACCCACAACAGAACGAACCCGGGTAAAACCTATACCAGTTTTAATTTATAGATTCTATTAAGCAAATGTTTGTATTGGTTTGACCTTTCATAGCTAACGGTTAGAAACATTTCAATTTTGAAAAGTGGGTTTTTCCCAGCCTGTACTGGTAGCCTTTGTCGACTTCAAGGCGGCCTTTGACTCTATTGACCGTTCTCGCATGTATGATATCCTTGCCCATCACGGGTTGCCCGACAAAGTCGTCTCACTGATCAGAGGGATGTATGAGCACAGCAGAAGTGCTGTTCGAATAGGCACATCTCTGACCGAAGAATTTCCAGTGAACACCGTGGAGTTAAACAGGGAGCCCTACTTTCACCATTGCTGTTCAACCTTGTACTCGACATGGTACTACGGAAGGCGCTTGAGGGCTGTAATGGTGTATGGATGGGCCAAGGAGAGAGTCTAACTGACCTGGACTACGCAGACGATATCGCTTTGCTCGCTGAGTCATCTGCAGAACTAAACCTGATGATTGACAGGTTGGACTACTATGCTTCACCGTTGGCCTTCTGATCAGCTCCAGAAAAGACTAAAAGTAGTCCGGTCAGCTTCGGCTGACCTAGCTCCAATTCTGCTGAGAGGTCAAGCGTTAGTATGTTGATGAATTCTGCTATCTGGGCAGCTTTGTCAGGGCCGATGGAAACCCCCACTCAATTAGATTAGATTCGAAATTAGATCTGTGAATCGCCAAGGCCGAAAACGCATTTTCACTTTGACGGACTGCCTGTGGACAGACGACAGAGTAAACCTGCGTACCAAGGTAAAGGTCTACCTGGCTGCGATCCGACCAGTCCTATGCGTGCGAAACGTGGCCAATCAAAGTGAATGACTCGGCTCGGCTTCAAGCCTTTGAATTTCGTTGCTGGCGACGAATGCTTAACATCAGCTACCGTGACATTACCAACCGGGAAGTGATAACCCGGATTCGTGCTGGTCCACTGTGCTCTCAAGAAGTACAACGTCGTCGTCTAAGATACCTTGGCCATATACTACGTAGGCCCACCCCTTTTCCAGCGAGAAGAGCACTGTTGGCAGACCCTCCTCCTCACTGGAGACGCCCACGTGGCGGTACGCGGATGACGTGGCAAAGGACGATCCAGAAGGACCTGTCGTGCCTGGCGCTCCATCACATTTATCGATTCCTGGTCGTCGCAATGGAAGACTGTACTCGCTGACCTTGCCATGGACAGGCATCAATGGACAGTCATGGTGAATTCTATCATTGGAACAGCGGAGGGTCCTGTTTAGGCCTCCATATAAGCAAGCATAAGCAAGCAAGTTTTCCCAACGATATGTTTTTCCGCCAACTCTAGGTCACCCCCAGGTCGCATCGGAGGGGGTTGAGCAGTGTGGCATATATCATCATGAAGCCCAACAGATGCCCTGCCCACACATACAATCCGCTTTGGTCTAGGTCTTCTTTCCAGTAGTTCAGGGTGGCCAGCCAAAGTTTGCCAAATTTCGGCACTTGGACGGACCAAAATTTTCGAAAATTTCAGTCCCAAAAAATTTGCAGGGAAGCAGCGGAAGCAACAATAATACAACCTCTAGGGTTATTTTGGACACTCTTCAAGGTAGGCTATTAAATCCTATATATATAGTTCACACAGATAAGCCCCCACCGGAGGTGTGGTTTTCTCGCACATTAAAGTGGGTTTTTTCCGCTGAACAATTATATCCGTATATATATATATATATATATATATATATATATATATATATATATCATAGGGGTCGTAGCAGCGACCGCTATAATGTGAAACGTGGCTGAGAAGCAGTGTAAAATTAGCTGCGCAAAATCCCAGCGAAGTTCTCGCGCAAATTGTAGAGCAGATTGAGTTTAGTATGTCCGGGAATTTTCAGCCCCGTATCACTTACCGTTAAAAAAGTTGCGCCCCGGTCCGGTTATGGCAGCGATGGTTTTCCGGTTTCTCCCATTTAATGGTTGTATTGTACATAATGTTCAGCCGCTTTCGCGTGAACTGCAGCGCTAGACCCCCGGCCAACCTAAAGGGCTATGGGGGTCTAGTGTCCCGGTATTTTTTACAGGGGGGGGGGGCGGGGGGGCCCCTACCCGAGTCCTACCTTCCCCCCGAAAATGCCTTCCCCCCGAAATCGCCCCCCCCCGATTTTTTGGTCTGCCCCCTTAATGAGGTTTCCTTTTTACCAAAATGGTCAAATTTTCAAAAATTTTCCGGCTTCGCCGGAGATTTTTTCGTAAAAATGGTTATTTATACCCAAATCCTGGCATTTTTTGAGAACTTTTGTGTTTCACCATGTAAAATACGCCAAAAATACCATTTTTGGCTCATTTTTGGCAAAAAATCTTCCCCCCCCCCCCCCGAAAATTTCTTCCCCCCCCCGCCCGGGGGCCCCGGAAGCCCCCCCCCCGGAAAAAAATCCCTAAAAAATACCCTGAGTATTACCCCTGTAAAGTTAAATATAAGAATCGCAACTTTTTGCTCCAGTGCTGCGCTACAGCCACTGCTACAACTATGTATGAGGTCCAGGTAACAAAATGCTCCGCACAAACGGGTGTGTGTGATGTATATATGTGTATTGGGCGGGCCCATGTCTGTCCTTTAAATTCCGGTTGTGAAAGTAAAGGCATTAATCCGACACAGCAAGTTTTTGGTGGATGAAAAAGTTTATCTGTTCGTTTCGGGCTTTCATCTGACACCGAACTTGACCACTTTTGAAAAATTTTATTTTTTTTGATCCAAAACTGCCTATATATTTTCCCCACCCCACTCCACCATAGCACTCTACAGCCACTTTGGATATGCAGTTCTATGACAAACGTTGTCTCAGCTCGGTCCCTTAGGGCTTATCATTTGATACCAAATTTGACCAATTTTTGAAAAATTTTATTTTTGACCACTTGACCCCCTACCTGACTTGACCCTGCAGAAAATCCCTGTAGACATGGGTTTGAGAGGCTATGCACAGCCCTATATGGGGTTCTTGAAGTCGGTACCGACCGGATTCCGAGACGGCAAAGTGGAACCAGTCCAGCAAGATGGGTGGGTCGGACGGTAAAACGGTCACCGGAAATGAGCTGCGCACCAGAAACCCCTATGGCACAAAGTTCTGAGAGGCCATGCACAGTCCTATATGGGGTTCTAGTAGCTGAGCTAATGATGCCCCGGATCTATACTGGAACGATTTCAGACTTTAGTTTTCGACTTTTTGCAACCGAATTTAAACAAGAACCACCGGATGCGGAAAAGTGGCTGATGTGTGACTAAGTTCACAGAGCACTTTAAATCACCTAAGCACTGTAGAGTACGTTTCATTATCCCTTACTGCAGGCGGTAGATTCGAAAACCAAAGTGTAATGGGTTGTATATTTAGTGACTGATGTGAATAAATGTATGTGTGTGTGTATTTTTAAAAATGTTAAGAAATGTGTGTGTGAAATTCATGTGAGTGAGATTTCTCCCTAACCAAGTCTTTTTGTAATTGTGTTTTTATTTAGCCGCTGGGCGGCGCTGTCGTTTAGCAAAACTAGATAGAACCTCATCCAACTCAGAACTTTCCAGGCTTCTCTCAAGAAATCAATACTCTGCGCTGATTGGCTACTTAGGGGGTGGTCTGATGCAAGAATCAAAAGTAGTCAGTCTTAAGTTTTTTCTGTCTCAGCAAGTGTAGTAGGTTTTATAGCTTCCAGCAGTGTTTTTCTTTACGAGCCCCTTTCCCCCTTTACATAGTTTGTTTATGCTTGTTGCCCCTTGTTGACTCTAGGATCCCTAAGACTCTTTGTGTTTATTAGTACATGTAACTACCAAGCAC
>JASAND010012002.1:0-38490 GCA_030248195.1 Trissonchulus latispiculum
GTGCCTTTATAGCTCATATTATGAGGGGCGCTCCGCGCACCCTCATGATATACCTATTCAAGATTTTTTACTCCAATGTCGACCATTCTATATAAACGCTGAAGCGAAGCGTGCAAGCCCGCGAATATGGGTTGTTCGGCGACGCTGTGCCCATATTAGTTCGCCCACAACCTAGTCCTCCTTTCTTTTAGAACCTAGGCCCATATTAAGCATTTTCAAAGCTAGTCCTCTCTTGATTTCGCAACCTCACCACATCCACCCATATTACTTTTCCATGCTCCGGAGGAGCATTTTACTTTCTTGTATATATTATATATACGTATACGTATAAGTGAATATTTTAGATTCCATTCCTTTTGGCTAAAGGCTTCTGCTTAGGCCGTTAACTATTGTGTTGTGGCATCGCTCCTTAATTATATAGATATAACTTTTCACGATACGGCTGCTGCTGCATAAATGGGTCTGCAAGAAGTAAGTATATATTATGAGTAACATTACATGGGTATATATATGAGTCGATTTCTGAGTGACTCGACTGTGGGGTCGATGTTTGTGGACAACTTCAAAAAATCGAATTGGCTCAATTTTACATATTTCATAACATTCTAATGGAATAATAAATCCTCCAAATATTAGAGCTCTACGCTGAGTTTTGTTCATGTAATGCCAATTTTTGTGATTTACGACGTCCCGGGCTGCCACCGTTTTGGACAAGTCAACTTAACGGTCTCTACCGAACGGAAGGCTGCAGCAATTGGGCTCAAATTTGTAGTAGGCAGTTAGCAGTGTTAGTATTGTCTATTGGAGTAGCCAGAGCTGCTTGTCTTCAGTGATGCTTGGGATGAGACACTAGCAACCTGAAATAAGCTTGACGAAAGGACCCGCGCAGTCGTCGTTTTTTGCACGTAGAAGCAGCCTCAAAATCCCCCAAAAAGATACAGCTTTTGTATATATGATTTTTCATGCTATTTCTGACATGTCTGCAAAAAATCAGCCAAATCCCAGACCCAGTTATGAGATATGGCCATTTAAAGTTTGAAAAATCATCGATTTTCAGCCAAAAGAGCTATTTGGGCTACTTTGGGTCATCGTAAGTCACTAAAGAGAAAAGGTATCGGCCTAATATTTTGTACCCGTAAACTAAGTACCATAGTGAACGTTTTGGGTGAATTTCAGCCAAATCTGAGAAATTTTATTTTTTTCGATTTTTCAGCTGATCACATGGTGGAGTTGAAAATCGGAAAAAATAAAATTTCTCAGATTTAGCTGAAATTCACCCAAAACGTTCACTATGGTACTTAGTTTACGGGTACAAAATATTAGGCCGATACCTTTTCTCTTTAGTGACTTACAATAGCCCAAAGTGGCCCAAATCGCTCTTTTGGCTGAAAATCGATGATTTTTCAAACTTTGAATGGCCATATCTCATAACTGGATCTGGGATTTGGCCGATTTTTTGCAGACAGGTCAGAAACAGCATGAAAAATCATATATACAAAAGCTGTATCTTTTTGGGGGATTTTGAGGCTTCTAGGTGCAAAAAACGACGACTGCGCGGGTCCTCGCGTCAAGCTTATTTCAGGTTGCTAGTATCTCAGCCCAAACATCACTGAAGACAAGCAGCTCCGGCTACTCTAATAGGCAGTACTAACACTGCTAACTGCCTCCTATAAATTTGAGCCCGTTAGTTGCAGCCTTCCGTTCGGCATAGACCGTTAAGTTGACTTGTACTTGCCCGGGACTTAGTAAATCACAAAAATTGGCATTACAGGACCAAAACTCAGAGTAGAGCTCTAATATTTGGAGGATTTATTATTCCATTAGGGTGCTATAAAATAAGTGAAACTTAGCGAATTCGATTTTTTGGGTTGTCCACGCAATAGTCGAGCCTCCCAGAAATCGACTCATATATATATATATGAAGACTCATATCCCCTGGAGACAGTGTTGGCCTGATGCCAACTAGGCCAACTTGGCTGCCAGGCTTGTTGCATAAGAAACTTTGGGATGGGTATCATGTCATAACGTTGGCCGATTTTGATTTAGGGCCTGAACCGTTCTGGCGGCCGGCCCAAAGTTGGTAGGTCCAAATGGTCGTTTTCGGAAAAATTTCTAAGTCCCAATTCCGCAGAAAATAGTAAAAAATAGAGCTAAATACGCTGTTTTGGGCCATTTAGTGGGCGCATCGCGGTGCGGTGCGGTGCTGCTATCGTGCTGCACTGTTATGCAGCAACCATAGAACTCTGGCTGTAGACTTACGGTAAACTGTTAAACATTATTAAATTTGGTATGTAGATAGCTTGGACATGGCAAATCGCTTTTTGCCTAAGTTTACGAATGTCGCAATTCGCACACGAAGTATACCTATATATATCGCCAACTTAGCGATCTCGTCAAGTGTTACCCTTCTCTTGCAGGCTACTGTAACACTTACTAATAGTAATTGAGATGAAATATATATTTGAATGAGCGTATCTCACCAATCCTTCGTCCGATTGTAATAATTTCAACTATATATTCAACTAATTGGGCCGTCACGCGCGCGCCATCGGCACGTGTCTTTTTGGCACGTTTTACCGTAAAACTTCCATGCTTGCTGGTGCCTAGTTTTTTTGCAGAGCTTGTGGCTTGTCGGGATAACCACCGTTGTAAAGAGCGTGCGATTCTGCGTCGAATGGTATAAAAAGTTTGGCCCTGTGACCGCTGTAGCAGAACTTGCGTGCTAAATATATACCAACTGAGGGCAAATTCTACTCTCCATCGCGAATAATCAATTTCTGTATTACAAACACTTTCCACACATCATCCCATTAGCAGACAGTCATTCATCTGCCTTTTTCTTACAGGTGGGTCTCCCTC
The DNA here is from genome assembly GCA_030248195.1 of Trissonchulus latispiculum. Taxonomy (NCBI): domain Eukaryota; kingdom Metazoa; phylum Nematoda; class Enoplea; order Enoplida; family Ironidae; genus Trissonchulus; species Trissonchulus latispiculum. The sequence continues at coordinate 2,860 of JASAND010012002.1, forward strand.
GAAATCAGTTCCTCCCCCCCTCGAATTCGGGCCTTCCCCCCAGAACTCTAAAGTGCCCGGAAAAATAGGGTTTTGACTAGGGTCAATTCTGAAATATTTTTCCGGCTTCGCGCAATTTTTACGCATTTTAGCTATTTTAAGCTTAACTTTAGGTTAGAACTAGTTATTTTTTTAGCTCAGCAGCAGCAAAAAATAGCTATTTTAGGCATTTTTCCAAATTATTTTCTCACCCCAAAAATCCGTGCCCTCCCAGGTGGCGGGGGACCGCCCCCAGACTACCCCTACTCAGAAATTTTTGCCTAGGAAAAAGCCTTAGCGGCCTCCGATGAAATTTGCAGATTTTGGATTTTATATATACAGCATTTTACAATTTTTTTACACTACTTAGGTGAGAGATATACAGTACACTGCAACAGAAGGATAACACTTACGTATCGAAATCGTCAATTTGACGACTTTAGTAAACTGTTCGCCCTTTTCACCACAGTGCACGAATGTCTCAAGTATCACACAAAGTATCTCCAACTTCGCGATTTTGTCAAGTGTGGCCCTTCTCATGCAGGGTACTGTATTTTCGGAAGTTTTTGCTTAAAAATTGTTTAAAAACTAGAGCATTTTAGAGAATCTCCTGCCCATTTCGAAAAAAATCCTATTTTCAGCACTGATCCATCAAAAATTTCTGTTAGGTTATTTTTCAAAACAGACAGCATGAAACATTAGAAATGAATGCTTCTGCACGGACCGGGGTCTGGGTAAACCGGCTGCCAACCGAAATTTCGCCTAGACCGGGTTTGCGCAAAATGCCTGTCCAAGCTTGGTTTGGGCAAAATATTTTTCCTCTGACCGGGGTTTGAGCACGGCATCTATAACACAGAGAGTAGCCGCCATATTTGGAAATGGGGGCTACTTTGCCCAAGTGTTGGCTAGTGATCGAAAGATGTAGTTTTTATGCATCATCGCAGCGACAATAGCCATCAACTATATATTTTTCATAGGAAGAGTGTACAGACCCACCCATCTTATGCAAAAGATCTCTGAAGTCTCCACTCTGTTCTGAGAAGCCAGGCCACTCCCCGAAGCTTGGCAAATAGCGAAAAATTCTACTGCTGCTTCGTTAAAAGCTTTAGCATGCAAGGACGACTTGTTTTACGTGGTTAAACTTTGGACAACATATATACGTAATAGAAGAGATATGGAATTATAGGGGGGCGCGAGAGCGACCCCCTATAATATGGGTGTAAAAGGCGCTGCGCGTATAATAGACTCGTTCGAGCACCGTGCCAGCTCAATACTGAACGAAACTCGGCAAGTTTGGTATCGTTGGAATCTACACGACGAGTACAACAAGTTGCAAAAAGTTTTGGTCAAAATTTTCAACTTTGAAAATTTTCGCTTCCGGACAAGTTAGGTCCGTTTGTTTTTTTTTCTGTGTTAGTCACGCTTGGAAAAGGGCTATTTTGTGCAGAGGTGTTTGAAAGATGTGAGCATTTTCAGCCGGAAAGGTTTATATTTTCTGAATGCCGATATGGTCCCATGTGCCCCGCGCTATATTTTTTCGCTGCCCGGCCCGGCATGCCACCTGGCCGGCCGGCCAAAAGTGGCCTGACGGCGTTTTTGGCCAAAAAACGGCCATTTTGTGTCACGCCCACAGGGCTCAGGGAAAAAGCTAGAGACACGCGGTTTGTTGCATGAACAAGTACGGAGGAGGGGGCAACCGGGAGGAAGAGAAAGAAGAAAAGAAAAAAGAGAAACGCAGAGGGAGCCACGCCCCGGGGAGGATACTAGTGCGTAACGTTGGCCGATTTTTGATTTAGGTCCTGGACCGTTCAGGCGGCCGGCCCAAAGGAAGTCGGTCCTAATGGCCATTTTCGAAAAATTTCTAAGTCCCAACTCCACAGAAGATAGTCAAAAATAGGCCTAAATATGCAGTTTTGAACCATTTAGTGGGACGCATATAAGGGTTATCGGGGTCGCTGAACACGATGAGCATAGTCGCAGCTCTGTGCGGTGCTGCTATCGTGCTGTACTATTATGCAGCACCCATAGCACGCTGTCTGTAGACTTACTGTAAACGGCTAAACATATGAAACTTGGTGAAAATTATGTCTGTAGTAAGGGGGAACTGTAGCTATGTTAGTTGGTGCACTCTCTAGCTTCCACCGTGCTGTATGTGCTGTCCCAAACACAGCACTGTCGATAACAAGTTATTCATTCGTCACTGGTATTTGAAATTCGGCATACAGATAGTTTAGGACATGACAAACTACTATAGGTACGTTTTGTATACTTATTACGATGTTACTATGTGGTTGCGCTGCAGTAGAGTGCTGCTGAAGTACAGCACGGCCTATAACTAGCTACAGGTACTAGGGATCGACCGGAATTCCGGTTCCGGTTCCGGTACTTTTTGGTTCCGGTTCCGGTTCCGGTTCCGGTTTTTGAAAACGTACCGGAACCGGAACCAATTTCAGTCTATTATCAAAAGCAAAATTTTATTAAAATTTTCAAAAATTTTATCAAACTTCTTTAAAACTGCGATTCTCTTATAACCAGAATATGACTTATTCAAAAATTTTCGCCTGCGGCGCTATTAACATTACTTAGAATGTTTAGAATTTGTAATAATAATGACTGATGTATCCTTGTTATGAATTTTAATATATTATAAAACAAAAATAATACTTAATAACTCAGATTAGATAGCACGAGACCGCCGATACGTTTAAATTTAAGTAGTGGTAAAGATACCTAATGCTGAGTTGAAATAATTGAAGCCTTGGCGTCGACCTATGCTATTTCAAAATTATAGAGTGCGCTGTTGTATAATCAAATGTCAGTTTTAGCTTAAATTTAATCTTTTTAATTGTTTAAATCGAGACTGGACGGACAAGTTTATTGCTGTTTGTTTAGTAATTAATCCAGTGCGCAGATCAACAGAATTACTAAAAAATTATGGATGGAACAAACAGCAAGGGTTCTTAAAAATCTTTTGAAGAAACATTTAAAATTTAAAATCCTGATGAAGCTAGCCAAAAGGAAGAAATTTCGTTTAATTCAAGTTGGAGAAATTGTACATTTCAACTTTCTTTGAAACTTGTGAAAAATGCTTTTGGCTTATATGTCTAATGGATGAAAATTTATATATATATTTCAACCATGCAAAAACATTTGCATTTTAATCAGAAAACTCCACTAACAAAGTAATTATACTGAGATATAATAACAAGCTACGGAATTAAAAGCTGATGTTCTAAACAAGTCTAATTTTGTATATAGGTGATGTTACCTAAGTTCACAGCCAGATTAATACGGAATTTGTACAAGAACAGTAATTTTCAGAAAAATTTTAATTTTGTCTGAAATACATAGAAAATAAAAGTAAAGTAAAATGGTAATAGATATCTTTTGTTTTCTAAAAATGTAAATAGCATCCTTATATTTTATTTTGCGTTTTGAAAATGCTACAACTTTTTCTAGAGCTCTAGTAAAGTTAAATGAACTTTTTGATTATAACCAGAAATTATCAGACAAGCCAGATAAAAACTAAACATGTTTCTGACTTATTTTGCCGAAAGCTGTAAGAGCAGTTTCTGGTGCTCGCAAAAATTTCGTGGAATCAGTTTCTGTCTACTTATTTAGCTTAATTGAAAATTCAGCTTAACTATATATAATTAAGAAATTAAATTTTATTTGCCAGTAAATCTGCATTAAAAGTCATCTTGCATTCGATTAAATGATTCATCGAAATTCGTATATATAATGTAAAATACAGATCGAATAATATAAGTATAGCATATTCATACCGTGTATATATAAATAATTTTAAATTTTAGTTTTAAAGCTATGTATACATGTAGTAAAGTTTAACAATGCTATAAGACAAAAATCTCTAAATAAATTGCAAATTTCATGTTCGTGCTTTGAAATAACTATATAAAATATAATTCAAACGTTATTACAATGTTCTAGTACTACAAAAAAGCAAAAAATTCTACAAAAATTGTCCAAAACGTCAGAAAAAATTTTCGGTTTTTGTAGTGTTAAAGAGCTGGTTCCGGTTCCGGTTCCGGTTCCGGCTTTTTAAAGCCAGTTCCGGTTCCGGTTCCGGTTTTTTGGAGTTCCGGTCGATCCCTAACAGGTACGTTTGCAATAGTCCGAAGTTTTGCACACAAGTGTGGCAGAGCATTGCAAATCGTGCCGTATGAGTTTCCTTCACCGACAGTAAAGTTTGCATCTGGTTGCGCTGCAGTAGAGTGCTGCTGAAGTACAGCACGGCCTATAACTAGCTGCAGGTAAGTTGCAATCGTCCGAAATTTTGCACACAAGTGCGGCAGAGCATTGCAAATCATGCCGTATGAGTTTCCTTCACCGACAGTAATGTTTACATCTGGTTGCGCTGCAGTAGAGTGCTGCTGAAGTACAGCACGGCCTATAACTAGCTGCAGGTAAGTTGCAATAGTCCGAAATTTTGCACACAAGTGCGGCAGAGCATTGCAAATCATGCCGTATGAGTTTCCTTCACCGACAGTAATGTTTACATCTGGTTGCGCTGCAGTAGAGTGCTGCTGAAGTACAGCACGGCCTATAACTAGCTACAGGTAAGTTGCAATAGTCCGAAATCTTGCACACAAGTGCGGCAGAGCATTGCAAATCGTGTTTTATGAGTTTCCTTCACTGACAGTAAAGTTTGCATTTGGTTGCGCTGCAGTAGAGTGCTATATGCTAAATACAGTAACTAAAACTATTGCAGCCATGGGTACTGGATGTTGGATTTCTGTCAAAATAGAGAAAAAGGAAGAACTTGGAACTTTTCAAGCTTCTTTGTTCTGTACTTTCGGTTGACGATTAATGATTGGCGGAATTTTTAAAGTTTCTTTCACACAGCTTTAACGTTTTTGCTTTTTACTGAGAACCTTAAAAATGAAATAGGACAAGAATAAAAATGCTCCGGTGGAGCATGAAAAAGGCAATATTGGTGACACTGGGTTTTAAGCGGACAGAGGACTAGGTTTTAAAACGTTAATATGGGAGTGGCAGGTTGTAAATGCCAGAAGGACTAGGTTAAAAGCGCACTAATATGGACCAGCTTCGCTGAACAACCCATATTCGCGGTCACTCATGCTCCACTCCACATGACATACGAGTAATATCTACATTCTTCAGCTTTCAAAGCAAGCGGGACGATTTTGAAATATTAAAGCTTATTCCAAATAAACAATGCAGTTCTGATAGAAAGGTGTTCAAGGTGTTTTTTCTGCACTGCCAGCGCAGAATCTTGTATTAAGTTGATGCGAGAAGCAGTTGACGTTATGTACGTGTATTATTAAGTTGTATAATAAGGAGCACGACCACATACGTGCAGGCCATGCTGACAAATCGTACAATTTTCTGAAGAACTGTCAATAGCAATATATAGCAAGCAGCTGCCGATAGAAACTCTGGACAGTTTTCGCGAATATGGGTTGTTCAGCGAAGCTGGTCCATATTAGTGCGCTTTTAACCTAGTCCTTCTGGCATTTACAACCTGCCCCTCCCATATTAACGTTTTAAAACCTAGTCCTCTGTCCGCTTAAAACCCAGTGTCACCCATATTGCATTTTTCATGCTCCACCGGAGCATTTTTATTCTTGTAATAGTTTTCACTTGACTCTAGGCTTGCGTTTTTGAGGAATTTTGATTTTGAAGGAATTGGCAAAGTAACCCCAAACCGATTTTTACCTCCAATTTTTATAATTTCTCCAACCGATTCTCTTTCCGTGAAATGTACCGTATATGATTCAGTTGACGAGCAGTTTGTTCTGGCTTTCTTGCTTTGTCTTGCCGATTCTCTCTTCGTGACAAACTATATTTTTGTATTATTTTTCTCTTGCCATTATTTTACCGTTATTTATTACGTATATGTAGTAGTAATTTACTTTTTAAATTTTCAATTTTTAGGATTTTGACAAGGCTGCTGAAGACGTCAAACAGTTGAAGACAAAACCAACGGATGCAGAATTATTGGAAATCTATGCATTGTTTAAGCAGGCACAAGTTGGAGATAATAGTACAGGTACTGTATAATAATAGAAAAATGCACCGGGCCCGGGATGGGGTGTTTAAATCCAAAATTTTCGAAAAATAGATGTATATAATATGAGATATACAAGTAGGAAAAATGCTCCTTGCAGTCGCATGAAAAATACAATATGAGCCAGAAGGACAGCATTCAATTCGGGAAAAGACAAGATTTAAAATGTATAATATGAGCCAGCATTTACTTATGTAAAGGACAAGATTTAAAGTTTAATATGAGCAGCTCCCTTTCTCGGGCTCATATTGACGCCTTGGGAACGATGTTGTGTACGCAACTTAATCGATGCCAACGTATAAAATTAGAGTAAGTGTAAAAAATAGACATTGCTCAGAGCCCCCCCCAGGAGCCTGCACAGAGTAACTTAACATGCTACTTAGACTATTGATAATATCACACTATTTACCTAATTACGTATTATATATTTACGCAACCATAATCTGGAGTATTTTTACACAACGCACTTTTCAGCAAGTCCTTCTTGTCATTGCAGCCAGAATATACCATTAGCTAGCTGTCATACCATTAGCTTCTGTCACAAGATCTGGTGTATTCAATAAAGTATATATATGTCTGACTGAATGCTCTATCAGAATCATATGAGCAAAACACGACGAAGATAGAGAGAAACCACTCCCTGCGGGCTGTCCGTGCTGCGTCAATATGAGCCCGAGAAAGGGAGCTGCTCATATTAAACTTTAAATCTTGTCCTTTACATAAGTAAATGCTGGCTCATATTATACATTTTAAATCTTGTCTTTTCCCGAATTGAATGCTGTCCTTCTGGCTCATATTGTATTTTTCATGCGACTGCAAGGAGCATTTTTCCTACTTGTCCTATTTCATTTTTGGGAATGAGGGAATGTGTAATGTGTTAATATGGTTTATTGGCCATAACATTAACGCATACTGTTAAACTAAATGCTACCCCAGCAACTTGAACCAGGAACTGGTCCACGGTTGAACCAGTTGAACCAGACGAGATACGGCGTCGACAATATGCTCATCGTGTTCAGCGACCCCGATTTACTATATAAGGGCAAGCTTTCAGGCAGTTTCAACTTGTCTATTTCAAGTTACAGAGCGTGCTGCGGCTGCAGCGCCGCAGCGCAGCACGATAGCAGCACCGCACAGCGACGAGGATACTCTCATCGTGTTCAGCGACCCCGATTTACTATATAAGGGCAAGCTTTCAGGCAGTTGCAAATTGTCTATTTCAAGTTACAGAGCGTGCTGCGGCTGCAGCACCGCAGCGCAGCACGTTAGCAGCACCGCACAGCGACGAGGATACTCTCACCGTGTTCAGCGACCCCGATTTACTATATAAGGGCAAGCTTTCAGGCAGTTTCAACTTGTCTATTTCAAGTTACAGAGCGTGCTGTACGGTGCTGCACCTGCAGCGCAGCACGATAGCAGCGCCGCACAGCGACGAGGATACTCTCATCGTGTTCAGCGACCCCGATTTACTATATAAGGGCAAGCTTTCAGGCAGTTTCAACTTGTCTATTTCAAGTTACAGAGCGTGCTGCACGGTGCAGCGGCTGCAGCGCCGCAGCGCAGCACGATAGCAGCACCGCACAGCGACGAGGATACTCTCATCGTGTTCAGCGACCCCGATTTACTATATAAGGGCAAGCTTTCAGGTAGTTACAAGTTGTCTATTGCAAGTTACAGGGCGTGCTGTACGGTGCTGCACCTGCAGCGCAGCACGATAGCCGCGCCGCACAGCGACGAGGATGCTCTCATCGTGTTCAGCGACCCCGATTTACTCTATAAGGGCAAGCTTTCAGGCAGTTTCAACTTGTCTATTTCAAGTTACAGAGCGTGCTGCACGGTGCAGCGGCTGCAGCGCCGCAGCGCAGCACGATAGCAGCACCGCACAGCGACGAGGATACTCTCATCGTGTTCAGCGACCCCGATTTACTATATAAGGGCAAGCTTTCAGGCAGTTTCAACTTGTCTAGAGCGTGCTGCGACTGCAGCGCCGCAGCGCAGCACGATAGCAGCACCGCACAGTGACGAGGATACTCCAGGGCTGCCGCGGTTCCTTTTTTTCCTTTTTTTTCCCTTTTTTCGAGGTCGTCCTTTTTTTTCCTTTTTTCTGCAAAAATTCCTTTTATTTCCTTTTTTTCAAAATTTTTCTGACAATTGACCAAAATGTGCCTAAAATTTAGTCTTACGATATTAATTTCCAAAAATTTTCCGGCTTCGCCGGAATATTGTTTAACTGGCGATACTAAGGCAGACGCACACCTGAACGTAACTTTCGCAAAACTTAACCGATTTAGTTCAAATCTGGTATGAATGCATTTGAACACATTTATGATCGATCTGCAGCAAAATTTTAAAATTTACAAAACTTAAATTTTTAAGTTTTCCAAGGGGGGGGGGACCAAGGGGAACCAAAAAATGTTTTGTCTCCGATTTCGCTGACAAGTTGCATATAGGGGTTTTCTGGGTCGCTGAACACGAACCCGAAAACCGTTTTTTGATACAGCGTTTCGTTAACTAGATGTAAGCTTACATGTTAAGCTTACAACTTTAGCTTATACCGAGCTAACGAACAGTTAGATCGAAAAACGGTTTTCAGATTCGTGTTCAGCGACCCAGAAAACCCCTATATGCAACTTTTCAGCGAAATCAGAGACAAAAAAGTTTTTGGTTCCCCCAGGGTTTTTTTTTCAAAATCGGACCTGTGTAAATCTTGTGTAAATTTAAATTTCACTGTGTATTTTTGTTTGAAGCTGTGTAAAATTTAAAAGTGTCGTTTTTCAACTGCAATATAAAATAAAATACATTTAGACGTTATTTTCATGCTACAATGTTATTTTCGGATCATTCAAGCCAAAGTTATGCCAACTGCACATGTGTAACATTTCGAAAGAAGCCCCGCGGGGGGGTCTGGGGGGCGGAGCCCCAGAAGTTGAAAAATTTTGTAAATTGCAATAGAATTCATAATGGAAATTTTAAAAGATTAATTCATTAAATGACAAAAATAAGATTGGACAAATTCAAATTTCTGAAAAACACTTCGCCTACTGAAACGATTTCTTTATTTTTCCAACTTTTTGGAATAATTTTTTCACAAACTTGCTGGTCACGTACTAAGGTTCGATGCTTTAACTGCTACTGGGGACGGCTCCATATAGTACAGACACACCAATTATACAACGGAGGGGGGCCTGGGGGGCGGAGCCCCAAGTTGAGAAATTTTTTAAATTAACGGCAACGGCATTGAAAAGTTGTATTCTTTTAGCTTTCGTTTTGAATATTTATTGTGCTAGACAGCAACAATTTTTGTGGCTCACACTGCTTTTTATGATACATGATATGTACAAGAAACGATATTGAACCGTACATATGTACTAGCTATATATACTATACTGTCTTACTAATATTTGCACGCTGTACGTAAATAAATTATACGCAACTGGATAAGCAGAAGTATATACTTGCAGAAACAATGGAACTCCTATAATCATGTCGCAATGCAGAAAACAATTATACAACGGAGGGGGGTCTGGGGGGCGGCGCCCCCCAGAAGTTGAGAAATTTTTTAAATTAACGGCAGAAACGGCATTGAAAAGTTGTATTCCTTTAGCTTTCGTACTGAATATTTCTTGAGTTGTATGGCAACTATTTTTAGGCTCTGACTGCTTTTATTATTATATATACAAGAGATAAACAAGAAATCATATTGAATAATACTAGCTTCAGAAAACATATGTATAGTTAAATACGAATAAATACTAGCTATTTACGAATATTCGCACGCAGTACGAAAATAAATTATACACAACTGTATAAGTAGAAGCATTAAGACTTAGGAGAATAAAACACCCATAACCATGTTGATGCAGAAATGCAGAAAACCATTCTAAACCATTGGAAACAGGCGGGGGTCTGGGGGCGGAAGCCCCCAGTTAAGAGCTAGAGCTTTTTTAAAACTTAAAGACTAAATTTGGCTGTGTATTTTGTTGTGTAAATTAGTTTTTCACTGTGTAAATTAATTTTTTTTGTGTAAATACACAGTATTTTACACCAAAAAAACCCTGGGTTCCCCTTGGTCCCCCCTTAGAAAACTTAAAATTTTAAATTTTTTAAAATGTTAAAATTTTGCTGCAGATCGATCAGAAATGTGTTCAAATGCATTCATATCAAATTTGAACTAAATCGGTTAAGTTTTCGAAAGTTACGCTCAGGTGTGCGTCTGCCTTAGTATCGCCGTTTAACTTAATTTTTCACTTTTATTATAGAATAGCTAAAGCTACATACATTTTTACTTAGTATGACTTACGAATTTAGATTTATAGAAATTGTTGGACTCATTTTTTGTTTGCTTAAAGACAAGAGTTAAAATTTAATTTGTATATACTCGATAGAACGTTTATATAATCTTGAAACGTATATATATGTTAGTAATGTGTGCATAGACTGCTGCAGAGTTTTTGAGCAAAATGCACTATTTGAGGTGTATGCAGAATGCATTAAATACGATGGCAAAATGCATAGACGTCACAGTCAAGTTTTCCAAAAAAGTGCCTAGAAGTCAAGATTGCAATTGTTTTGGGGGTTCCGAGGCCTCTCTTTTAGTTCTACCCCACACGGTATTTTTGGAGAGAAAGCAAAAGGCGATCTATTTTTAAAGCATAAAATAACAGATAGGAAAATTTTTGTTCCTGCGGTGCCTCAGTCTCTATTTCAAATTTTAAAAAAATTGCGCGCCTGCAGATATCTTTATTTCTCGATTAATTGATTGAAGGTACAAATTTCTATAAATTCTATAAGTTTCTTAGGGGACTCCAGCCCCCTGATCTTGAGCTTAGCATTTATACTTTATTCTATTTCCATTCGTAATTATAAATTGCTTTCTTATTTTCGGGTACAAAGCTAAATTTGAGATATTAGTGGGTGTTCTCAATTTAAACTTCAAATCTTTACGAAGCTAGATTGTAATTATACAAGAATTTAGGTCAAGTGCAGATCACGGTTTTTTGCGTAAAATACTGCGTATTTACGCAGTCGCGCTTAAAAATACGCAGTCAAAAACAAAAATACTCACCAAAATGCGCAGCCGAAAAATTCGGTAGCAAGAATATCAAAAGTGCTCTAAATTAATTTCTTGAGACAATTCAACGTAGTTTGGGCTCTGGCTTCTTCTGGGGGGCTCCACCCCCCAGACCCCCACTTATGTCTTCTCTTCTACATTGATCCTTCCATCTGCAGTTGCTTCTAAGCACACGTATAAATATACGTATATAATACATGCGTTGTCTTTGTTTCTATTTTGATTTGACATAGTAAACTAAAATCTTATCTGTTCAAGGACTCTATTTGTAAGCTCTATTTGTCTAACCAACAATTAACTTTACTATTAAATTGCTCCAGGCAAAGAATTCAAAGTTTTAAGTGCAAATTTAATCCAAAATCTAAAATTTTCTTCAACTTCTGGGGTGCTGCGCCCCCAAGACCCCCTGTGTATCTATTTCGCATCAACTATATATTCATACTTTTACACCATAGTTCAATCGGCACGCAACGTAAAATGAAGCTAATACCCTTAAGGTTGATTAAAAACCCTTAAAAACGAATTAATTCGACGCTGAATGCGTTTATAGCGTTTATAACGTTGGAAGCTACTTTGTAATTTTACGCAGTCGAAAATATTACGAACTCGAAAACAAAAATACGTACGCAAAATTTACGCAGGTCCGATTTTCAAAACAAGACCCTGGTGCAGATAGCGCCTTCCTGTTTCCGATTCGAGGGTCGGAAATACTAAGATAAAAATACAAAAGGAGGTACAAAACCAACAAATTTCGCGCCTTCGGGGCTTCGGCGCGTATTTTCTGTTTTATAATAGCGTATTTACTGTGATCAAGAAGACGAAGCTTGAAACGCGTCCGCATTTGCATTTTATATAGCGTTTTGTTTAAATTCTCTTTGCTTAGAAACGTATGTAAATGTTTCAAACCTTGTGTGGCTGTTCAAAATGGAAAAAATTTAATTTTTTGCTCAGTAACGTTAGTAATTTATGTCTGAAAATTCCTTTTATTTCCTATTTTTTGTCAGACAAATTCCTTTTTTTTCCTTTTTTTTCGGGTGCAAAATTCCTTTTTTATTTCCTTTTTTCTGAGAAAGGTCGCGCGGCAGCCCTGGGATACTCTCATCGTGTTCAGCGACCCCGATTAACTATATAAGGGCAAGCTTTCAGGCAGTTTCAACTTGTCTATTGCAAGTTACAGGGCGTGCTGTACGGTGCTGCACCTGCAGCGCCGCAGCGCAGCACGATAGCAGCGCCGCACAGCGACGAGGATACTCTCATCGTGTTCAGCGACCCCGATTTACTATATAAGGGCAAGCTTTCAGGCAGTTACAACTTGTCTATTGCAAGTTACAGGGCGTGCTGTACGGTGCTGCACCTGCCGCATCGCAGTGCAGCGCAATAGCGGCACCACACGGAGAAGCAAACATGCCTATCGTGTTCAGCGACCCCGATTTACTATATATGGCTGCTCCAGGAAGGCCAAAAATAGTCGTTTTTAGCGACTTTTCCCCACTTTGACCCTGGGCGAGGAACCACGGGCGCAATGCAGCCCGAGGGTCACATCCGTCGGTTTCGGCGATATGCTCATCGTTTTCAGCGACCCCGATTTACTCTATATGCGCACCACCAAATGGCCGAAAAACGCCATTTTAGACGACTTTTTGACAATTTTCTGTGTTGGGGCCTCGAAAAATTTCTAAGTCCAAACGCTTCGCGACCCTGTGTTTGACAGTCTGTAAAAATCGTTAGGAGCCGAATTGGGCCAAAATAATAAATAGTGAACAGGTTCATGGTTTGGTTAACAAGATAATAATAGGTAAAGCTTGCCACCGTACGACATGTGAAAAATCAGTGTGCTAGTAAATGTACCAAAAGCGTAAAGGAGAAACATTGGAGAAAAAAACCCCACTTAGAAAGTAGGTCTGAAAAGTGAAAATTTTCAAAGTTCATTTTTTCCGGGCAAGTTTGGTATCATTCCAAAGCTCTTGGCCTGGAGATTTCGAAAATGTAAATATTAGCTCTTAATTCCTTACCGTTAATTAGTTATGCCTAATAATTAAGCATTTTGAAAACACGCAATGTACCTTTTTGGCTCATATTATGGGGCGCTCTCCGAACTGCCCCATGATAATAGATGCAGATGGTAGCTCAGTAGTACTAAGTCATATAGGATCTAGTTAAGGATTAAAATTAGTAGTGATGCACCGGGGCCTGTCCCCGGCCCGGCCCCGTGTTCAGGCGCCGGCCTCGGTGCTAGCGGAGGTCAAAATTCAGCGAAATTTTGTAATTTGTTGACATTTTTTTGCTAAGATATTTGAAAATTTTAAATTTAAATTTAAAATAGGTTAAAGTTGTAACAAATCGTTATTTTCCTCATCGATTGCATGGAAAACAACAACAGTTATTTGTCTATGCCTGAGAGTGTAGCAAAACCAGAGTTATTAAGAAAAAGTTTGAAACTTTTCTATTTGGACCCCAATTTTTAGGCACCGGTACTGGTACCGGGACCAAGGTGGCCGGGGCCTTGATTGAGTCTTGGTCCCGCGGTACCGAAACTGGCTATAAGCCTCAACCTTTGGGCGAGACCTAGACCGAATGTGGGTTAAGCTTTGTTTCATAAAATTTTTGATTCTTAAGATCAGTATTTAGGGACTTCACACGGTTAGCGCACTCGTTAGTTACGTAATTTTCTAAGACTTTCTAAAGAAATTTTTGCTGAAACTTGATGTTCCAAAATCCAGGTCACGGACCAAAACAGAGACTTTTCCATGGGCATGACTGAGTCCGAGACTCCCAGCCCTGCAGTGGGAGGAACCTAAACTTGTCTAAAATCGCCAAAATGCAGTAAGCTTAGCCTGTTATTTTCTGCATTTATATACCGGAATATTTTTGCTACATTTAAAACCTCACTCGTTTTGGACTCCCGTTATAACGGTGAGTGAGTGAGTGCTCGTAGAGTACACCGAAACGTGGGATTTCATTACTGGGTGAGATAAACATTGTTGTCGCTTCAGTTTATTTATCTGTCTGCTAAGACCAATGTACGTCAATGATATGTATATACATATTTTAAAATGTTCATGAATTTACCCCTACATCCGTAAAATTTTTTAAATGCATACCTGTTTCAGTTTATTTCCATGTATTTCAGATAGGCCTGGCATGCTAGATTTCAAAGGAAAAGCGAAGTGGGATGCGTGGGCCGCCAAGAAAGGTATGAAGCGATTCACTGTCTTTAATCTTATAAACATTGGAAAGTGTGTGAAATGTACCGCGTTTCTGTCTAGATGCGTTCTACTATTGTTGGGATCGCGGTAGCGACGTATTTTTCAAGGACTCATTTCACATGGGACGAATGAGCATTTTTATCTGGTTGGGTACTTTATTAAGCAGCCCGCAATAACGGGAAATGAACGATTGCGTGAAGTATGTCTATATTTTGATACCCACAGTCCCGCACAAGGAAAGTTTTTCTACGGTTCCGGACCACAAAAATTTCCTTCTTCACACACGTTGAATGTTTTGAAAATGTAAAAATCTGTAATTGAAGTTTCAAAAGGATTGATCGATTGATTGATTCTTTATTTGCTGGATTGACAGCCATTATTTGAGTATACGATACGTATAGTGTTGGCGAAATTGCTCTCTCTCTCTCTCACTTAAATCATGAAAATGAGTACTGCTTTGCAGCAGCGAGAAATTTAAGCCACTGAAACTAGCACGGATTAATTTGAAGTGAGTGAAATTTGCAGCGAATCAGCGAAACAAATCATTGTTGCGTCCCTCTATAATTTTTATTGTCTTGTATAAGTTCATTGCACTTTGTATAATGTCCTTAATTCTTTATTACTAGTTTCCATTTGTTTTTAGGTATGCCAAAAGAAGAAGCTCAAAGGCTGTACATTGAGAAAGTAAAAACCCTTGTAGAACAGTATGGAAAAGCATAGAGGCTATGCTACTATACTTCTACTATTTTCAAGATTTACAGTGATAGAAATAATTGCAATTTGTACTGTAATCAGTTTTCTTTGGTTTTGGTTAATTATAGAGATGATTGATTAAAGTAAATTTCTGTGAATTTCCATTCGTTCAATTCCATGAAGCCATGCCTATTTTATGATTTTTTTGCTTTGATGATTAAATTTTTCTAAGTTTGGGGGTGGGTCGAGGTAGGAGGGTTCTTGATGGTGCATCCCATAAAAGCTTTATGGAAATCTGTACTTACATGCGAAAGCGAAAACTGATTTTCGAATATTGTATGGTGCAGTGTAAAAGGTTTAGATTTGAAAGTTTGCTAGCCTGAATTTTTCCAACTTAGCAGTGCCTGTTGGTGTTTTATGAAATCTGTAATTTGCTTTTTAAAATTTTCTTTTACTCTATTCGAATTTCAATTTGAAATACGTAGATCTTTTAAGTTCTTTCCTGTTATGTATGTATGAAGGGTACGTATTTCTTTTGTTTATCATGAGTTTTTGCGAATTTATTATCTAACTTATTTGCTCAGATTTTGTTATTATGTTAGGTTTATGTAGATTAGGCTCCACTGCTTCAACAAAATTATTTGACTATAGTTGGCAGGAAAACGCTTTTGAATCAGTGAAATCTGCAATAATATGTACTTTACTTTGTCGAATTTTCATTGTGCGTTAGTCATTCCTAAATAGATTTTTTTATTGGCTGCCTGTGTTAATTTTCTTAGTTCTGATAATTGCGTATGATTAGGATTCAGAAGTGCGCGTATATTATGTTTTGCGTGTTACGTTGTTCGGGTCTAATATTGCCTGCTGTTTTGCCACTAACAATATAAAACAACTTTTGACAATTAAAGATGTTTTTACTGGTTGTCTTTGTGTTTCTTTATCTGCAGTTAGTTGGCTGCTCTAATTGACGGATTGACATTTGATGTGAGTTGATGATGATTTGATTAAAATTAGTGAAAAGCTAGAATCTATTTGCCGAAGTAGTTAAGGTTTTGTAAATGTAGGATCTGTTGAATCAGCTTTACTCGATCCTATAGAAGCTTGGTTTTGAAGACATGAAGTGTCTCCCGGTGATCTGAAATAAATTTACAGAACCTCGAACCTATTTTCTTCTTGTACCATTTCACTTAACTCTCAGCTGTCTCTTGCACCAACTGATTCCTATTACAGATGAGTTAAGCTTAGTCAAGCAATGAATGCTGTTAAAGAATCACGTTCTAAGTGAAAGGGCCAATCAGCAGTTAACAGCATTTTAAACCATTCTACTTTTACTTTACACATTACCATTGCAGTAAATTGTCTTTGGTAGTCGCCTGAGAAGGACCACTGTGATTGCTCCCAAATGCCTGCAGTTGCAACGATGACTGATACCGCCTCCAGAAATTTTAGAGCACGGAGGAAGTGTTTAGAATTAAACGGTTTTTGTGAATGATAAGAATGAAAACAACAAATTTAGAAATTGTATACGATGACTAATTTCTGTGGAGTTATTGTTGCTAAGAGTTGCAGTTTCTCGTTAACTAGGCAATTTTGTTCGAAAATGGGGAAAATTCAAATTATATACACGTTACAATTCCATCATATCGCTGTAAAACTGGTAAGAAAAGTCAATCCTACTCTTGACCAGGAGGCAGTTTCATAAAAAGTCTACGAGCATGCGAGTACTAGCAATGATAGTTCGAGATGCAAGTACGAGTGTTTTGATAACTAGACCTAATTAGCTAAGATTCTGCTGCTGCTAGCGCGAGCAACACGTCTACTAGTTCAGGACTTGCGTGAAAAAAGGGTAATTCTTTTAAAAATTATATCTTTTCTATCCGCGAAGCAAACAATTTAAAATTTAGACACAAAGGCAAGAACAGATCATTCTTCATGCCATAAAAGTTTGAATATAAGAACTGTAACAGTGCAAATTTTTTCGGGGAACTCTCTAGTCAAAATTGACTAGATAACTAGACGACTGCAAGTTAACCGGCAGCAGCAGCTAGAGTTTTATGGAACAGATACTCGCAGGCAACAATTATACTCGACCGCACGCGACAGCTAGCAGAGTCTAGTTCTCGAGTCGAGTAGAAAAAAGTTTTATGAAACTGCCCCCAGGATTGAAAATTAGCCGCTCGAGGGTGAGTTAATTTCAAAGTTTTGTTGGTGCAACGCTCTTGCAGATAACCTCAAGATAATCTTGAGATAAGCCCAAGGTAATCCCAACCTCGAGCTTATATTGGTAACCGGGGTAAGTTTCCTTCCAACGTTGTCATTATATCGGAAGTTTGATTCGTATATATGTTCGAAGTCGGACAGACACTAATTACATTTTCGGTGCAATCGTTACTTTACTTGACTGCTTGATTTAGATAGGAGTGCGAATAGAATTGGTTAAGCGGACTCTAAGAACCGCCCATTGAAGACAACGAACAGGGCTCATACGAAATGGATGGGGACAAGTTTGTGAAAAAGTTTGCAAGCTGTTGACGTTTATATGGAAAAGTTCACAAAAATCGTTAAACATAACCAAGATCGCGAAAAAACTAAACAATTGCTAAAGTTAAGGGGGTGGGTTCACCTTCACGTTTGGGGACATTCTCCTGAATTTCTCCGATGTCTTATATTTCTACAGCTTTAATTGTCCAGGCAGTATATTTTAATGAGATTTAAAGATTTGTTGAATAATTTCACTTCAACTTTGAGCCCTAGGGACATCCTCACCTCATGTAAACGTAGACGTTTAGAGACGTGTTCAGGACTTCTAACTTCTACCTCTAACAGCACAGTATAACTTTCCACAAAATTTTTTGACATCTAAATGCCATGAATCTAATTTTGTTCTGAGCAATTTTACTTCTGAAATTAAAGATTTTCTGTTTGTGCGGAGAGGATTCTCGCCTTTTTGTCCGATCTCGTTACAATTACTACTTGGACCGCCCAAATACCGTTACAGGTTTTCTATGTCGTGTTTCGTCAGAGTGAATGAATGCTCTAACCTTGTTTCGTTGAGTGTCGCTGTTAAATGATAGTTACGTTAGTAGATCTAACCACGCAGCTCATGGTGAGTCCACGAGCTCAGCTGAGCTTGTAGGTATATATTCTATATCAATGTTATGTCTAATTGATCGACCTTTATAGGCCTATTGTAGCCATGCTGATTCTTTGGTTTGCTAGTCTTTGGTGAGCATTGAATGGATTTGTGCAGTATAACGGAGGATATCCTAGCTGACTGGCTGTTCACATTGTCTGCTGAAAACTCCGCCCGGATTAAGGATGCCGCCGAAGATCCCTATTCTCAGTCGGAGGTTCGAAACTTTTAACCAATTAAACGAGAATGGCATATTGAAATGGCTATCGATCCGTTTGATCGAATCGCTCTAGCTAATTCATTGAAAAAACCTTTTTAATTAGAGAATGAACATGGAGATTGCTGGGTTCAATTTTTATTTACACGGACAGTTATGAACGTTCTCCTACCCTTTTGGGGTTCTGGCTGGATAGGAGGTCGTGTCGGTTTGAATGTTTATCAAAAACTACGTATGGTAAATTGATGTATTTGAAACTATTTGCCCCTTTCTCGTCCCTGTAATTACTGTTGTGAAATTGCTTTCCATTACAAATCATAGTATGCGCCAGAGATGAAACCGGGTCACTATTTGCTGACCCGGTGACCCGGTCGACCCCTGACCCGGTGACCCGGTATTTTTGAAAATTCAGGTTTAAGCTTGGGAAAAATTAAGAATTCTTATATTGGGGTGCGGTGAATGTTTTTTACCTTTTTGGACATTTTTGGCGTCTAAAATAAGAAGTTGGGCAAAATGTTTGCTTTCCTTAAAGTAGTAACATTGGAAAGTAAATATTGTAAGTAAGCCGGAAAAAATCAAAACTGATTTGCATGTGAAGTAAACTACACAGCTTCTGAATCAAACAAATTGGAACGAAATAATTTGCCATTCATCTAATTGTAATCAGAGTTTAACATTAGCACTTTTGTGTTTTATCATTATTATGTAGGGGCGCGATAGCGCCCCTACATAATATGGGTATAAAGGCGTCTGCGCGGCCCTCTGGAGACCGTGTTGGCCTGGTGCCAGCTAATTAGAGGTCCGGCGGTGGTAAAAAGGTTACCATCGTAAACAACTCGAGTAGTACTACAAGTACCACCATACTTTTGGTTCGAATTCGAAACTTCGAATTTTTGCACTAGGCGATAGTTACCGTGCGTTTGTTTTTTTTCTCGGTGAATAACGCTTATTGGAAATGCATTTTACGGCTAAGTGTTGGAACGATGTGATCATTTTGGCACCATACTACTATTATATGTTGGTAGACAGGATCCCCCCATGCTACCTTTTTTGGTCATTTTGGCACCTGGCCAATTTTGGCTCTGTGCCAAGGTCCCAAAGTCGGACTTTCGCTATTTTTCGCAAATTTTGGTCACACTTTTCTAGAACTGGGTAGAAGTTGGAGAGGTCTAGTATCTTTTGTTGAAAACTACCAGTAGGGGTGCATAAAGTAACGAGGGGGATTTTTTAATTTTGCTCCCTAGCTTTCAGGAGATTGGCTCAAACTTTGCATTTTTTTGGCCTGTTTGGGCGAAAAGTTTCCAAGTCCCACTTTTACTAGAAATGGCCTAAAAGTCACTAAAAATGGCGTTTTACGGCCTCGGGGTGGTCCCCATATATAGTAAATCGGGGTCGCTGAAAACGATGAGCATACTGCAGATACCGCCCGAAGTGACCACTGGTCAGCATGGCTCCTGTGGTTCCTCGCCCAGGGTCAAAGTTGGGAAAACTCACTCTAAACAGCGTTTTTCGGCGTTTTGGTCAGGGGCACATATATTAAATCGACTACGCTCGTTTCAATGGGCATATCGCCGAAACCGACGGAAGTGACCACTGGTCACTACAGCCTATGGGGCCTATTGACCACTGGTCAAACGGCCTAAAACTGCGTTTTTCGGCGTTTTGGTCGGGGGCATATATAGTAAATCGACTACGCTCCTTTCAATGGACATATCGCCGAAACCGACGGAAGTGACCACTGGTCACTACAGCCTATGGGACCTATTGACCACTGGTCAAACGGCCTAAAACTGCGTTTTTCGGCGTTTTGGCCGAGGGCATATATAGTAAATCGACTACGCTGGTTTCAATGGGCATATTGCCGAAATTGAGGGAAGTGACCAGTGGTCACTACGGTCTATGGGGCCTATTGACCAGTGGTCAAACCCCTTAAAACTGCGTTTTTCGGCGTTTTGGTCAGGGGCACATATAGTAAATCGACTACGCTCGTTTCAATGGGCATATCGCCGAAACCGACGGAAGTGACCACTGGTCACTACAGCCTATGGGGCCTATTGACCACTGGTCAAGCGGCCTAAAACTGCGTTTTTCGGCGTTTTGGTCGGGGGCATATATAGTAAATCGACTACGCTCCTTTCAATGGACATATCGTCGAAACCGACGGAAGTGACCACTGGTCACTACAGCCTATGGGACCTATTGACCACTGGTCAAACGGCCTAAAACTGCGTTTTTCGGCGTTTTGGCCGAGGGCATATATAGTAAATCGACTACGCTGGTTTCAATGGGCATATCGCCGATACCGACGGAAGTGACCACTGGTCACTACAGCCTATGGGGCCTATTGACCACTGGTCAAACGGCCTAAAACTGCGTTTTTCGGCGTTTTGGTCGGGGGCATATATAGTAAATCGACTACGCTCGTTTCAATGGGCATATCGCCGAAACCGACGGAAGTGACCACTGGTCACTACAGCCTATGGGGCCTATTGACCACTGGCCAAAGGCCCAAAACTGCGTTTTTCGGCGTTTTGGTAGGGGCATATATAGTAAATCGACTACGCTCGTTTCAATGGACATATTGCCGAAACCGACGGAAGTGACCACTGGTCACTACGGCCTAGTAGTCCTATTGACCACTGGTCAAACGGCCTAAAACTGCGTTTTTCGGCGTTTTGATCGGGGGCAAATATAGTAGATCGACTACGCTCGTTTCCATGGGCATATTGCCGAAATTGAGGGAAGTGACCTGTGGTCACTACGGTCTATGGGGCCTATTGACCAGTGGTCAAACCCCTTAAAACAGCGTTTTGCGGCGTTTTGGTTGGGGGCATATATAGTAAATCCACTACGCTCGTTTCAATGGGCTTATTGCCGAAATCGAGGGAGTGACCAGTAGTCACTACGGTCTATGGGGCCTATTGACCAGTGGTCAAACCCCTTAAAACAGCGTTGGGGTCTTTTGTTGGGGGCATATATTGTAAATCGACTACGCTCGTTTAGCATGGCACTGTTCAAGCTCCTTGTATCCATTACCGCATTGCTGGAAAGGGATCCTTTAAAATGACAGAAGGACAAGAAATAAAAATGCTCCTCTGGAGCATGATAAAGTAATATGGGTGATGGTGAGGTTGCAAAATCAAGAGAGGACTAGTCTTTAAAATGCTTAATATGGGGCTAGGTTAAAAAATAGAAGAGGACTAGGTTGTGAGCGAATTAATATGGGCACAGCATATTAAGCATTTTAAAGACTAGTCCTCTCTTGATTTTGCAACCTCGCCATCACCCATATTACTTTTTCATGCTCCAGAGGAGCATTTTTGTTTCTTGTTATTTTAGTAAAATATTTTATTTAGTTGTATGGTTGAGATTTCACTCAGCGGAGATTCTTATAAATATTTTTGCTTATGGCTAGGATTCAGACACTATATTTTATAAATAAAATCAATCACTACATTCCATTAGTTCCTAAAGATATTAAGCCATAACAATTACAAAAAATGCAAAGCAAAACTCAGAATCTGTAAACCTTGTATTGCTGAGATTTTCCTTCTTACCGAGATTTGAAACACACAGTCTGACCCCCTTCCCTCCAAAAATGATAGCAGCAGCGAAACATCACTTACAGTAGATGGAGCATGGAGAATTTTAGATTTTAAAATAAAGATTTCAGACTCTCAGGGCCCATGTAATAATTTTCATTTTCTAGTTAAGATAGTTTCAAACCTAGATCTAAGCTTGACAGGACATTACAAATATTATGAGGACACTACTACAGCGACAAGCATTTAAAAAGCTATACGATTAAGTTAAGAATATTTCTATTTGCTAGTTTTTGAGTAAATTATTGAAGTTTTCAGTTGGCAAAAACTGATAACTCTGAAAATATGCTATAACAGCAAAAAAATTCTCCCAATCAAAAATACCGGGTCAAGACCGGGTCAGAGCTGGTGACCCGGTCCATATAGTGACCCGAACTGACCCGGTGACCCGGTTTCATCTCTGGTATGCACTAGTTTGATTTTTACCTGGAAGTAGTATATATTTTCAAATTTTTAATGATGATGCGTTTTAGTGTTGCTTTGATACGTCCAGTTGTGTGAGATTTATATTTGCTGCTTGTGAAAGATTCAAGTTGCCGACTGCCGTCAAGTGCGCTTCGGTTGCAATGCTAAACAGGTTGGTCAGCTTTGGTGTAACTTAAAACGTCAGTATTAATCTTAAAGCTAGTTTCTGAGCGATTTTTGTTGTATAAGACACTTTAGTGCTGCAGTTAATTAAGTTGTCTGAAAGAAGTCAGCAACACATTTTATTGATATGAAATTCGGCAATGGTTATGTAACTATTGGTTGTGATGAGAGCTGAATTACATGCTTCACACATTCTTTTGATTACACTTTGTATCTGAATAGATCTGGGCGTTCATGCGACATCAGTGAATTTTTGTCTGTTAAGTAATGCAGACCAGCTTGTCTTTGAAATGATAAACTCTTACTGATAGCAAAATATGCACTGCACGCTGCATAGGCGATCTTGTTTTATGTCCTAACCCGGTTGCTCTTTGCCCTATGGCAGGTTGATTATTTTCTAGGAAGGGGTGATTTCATAGTGGAAGTTATAATGTTTACATAGTCGACTTTAAGGATCTTTATATAAAATATGAGCTTTGTTTGAGATTATAAAATTTTAAACTTTTGCATTTCAAAAATATACGCATAGCAAACAAGCTATAGACAGCTTTAGAAAGTATTCTAGACCGTAACTGGCGGCGCATCTAGGATTTTTAAAACGGATTTTTCCGTTATAAAACGGAGGGACTGCTGCCAATTTTGGCATTTTTTTAGTGGGGGGGGTGGGGGCCCCCCCACTTTTCGGTTCCCCCCTCCACTTTTCGGAGCCCCCCCACTTTCGCCCCCCCCCATTTTTCGGCAAGCCCCCACCCACTTTTTTGGGGGTCGCCCAAAAGTGTCAAAAAATTAGGTTTTTGAGGTCAAATTTTCAAAAATTTTCTCAATTTTTAGCTAATTTATGGACTTATAAGCTCATTTTAAGCTTAAAAACAGCGATTTTTTGCGTTTTTACCTTAAAAATGCTAATTTTTCGCTAAAAATTTCGGTATATTTTACCTTCGGCTCCCCTCCCCCCTTTTCGGAAGCCCCCCCCACTTCCCCCTCCCTCGGGGGGGCCGCCCCCCCACTTTCAAAACCCTAAAAAAATGCCAGCAATTGGCGACCTCACTCATTCGTGAAGCGTGAAGCCCGCTAC
Organism: Trissonchulus latispiculum; assembly: GCA_030248195.1. NCBI lineage: Eukaryota > Metazoa > Nematoda > Enoplea > Enoplida > Ironidae > Trissonchulus > Trissonchulus latispiculum. The sequence goes on from JASAND010012002.1 coordinate 26,515, forward strand.
CATGAAAAGCCTCTCATAAATTCCAGCCGCCCCCATAGCTCAAAACGTTTCCAGATTATACCATTTTTACACTAAACTTTCAGTTTTTTCGGATTTTGTTAATTTCGACATTTTAGCTTACAAGCAAACGTCTAAAATTAGCCATTGTTCAGTGATTTTTGGTTTTTACAATTTTACACAATTTTGCAAAGACGTTAATATCTGCAAAGCCTTTTCTAAAAATATGCTCCTCATTTGAGTGAGCCCCCTTCCTATCTGTAGGTCGCCTAGGAAGCCTTTCGGAAGAATCGCCTCAAAAATCCAAAATCGCCTTAAACAAAGCCAGTTGTCCCACAACAAATAGTTTCTCGAGACTCTCTAAATCCCTCTTCTGGTAATATATATACTCCCTTTTCATAATGTTTGTCGACTGAAGCTTTCGAACTATTTCTGTTACGGATTCTTTTAAATTTTCAAAACATTATTCTGATCCTGATCCTTAAAATGTTTAGAGAGATCCGCCCCTGAAAACCTCCTGTGTGTCTCATTGAATATAATATGCAGCTAGCTAAAATATGTGTATATATAATTTGTAATTTTAGATTTATGATTATACATATTGAGGGGATGTATACTTATCTCCAGAATGCCCCTTCATCTTAAATCTTTCTCCGACAAAGGCCAGACTAAGCTGGAACAGTGGGCGGGCTTTGAGAGCGGAATCATCAATCAGATAATTCTACGATGTCTCAGCTGTATACAGATTGCCAGTAAATTGCATTCAGTCTACCGGGTTGGTGCTTTGTTGACATTGTTTACACTTTTGCTTGTCGCAATTTTAGCTTTAAGGATAATTGGTTCACCGCTTTGGTTATTTTATGGCAAAGTTGTAATCCCGCATAATGCCAGTTTTTACTTTCGGTGTATAATTTTTGTTTGTTGTGAAATGTGAACTGATATGGTGTGATTTGGTGTTAGTTTTGGAGCATGGCGATCGTTGTTAAGCAGGGCATCACTTATCTACCACTAGGATGATAATAATAACTTTGTTGTTTATAACGGAGTAATATATTTTTTGTAAACTTTACACAACCAGTGGGCTTATTATAGGGATATATACTTTTGTGTATATTCTCCTTGGGGATTCTCCAAAAAGTCAAAGAGTCAAGAAATTGGGGAAAATCCAACACACTGCTATTTTCTAGCATATAGAAGTTGACTGCCAAATTGATTTTGCGACGTCAAAGCTTTCACATTTGAAGTAGGTCGAGCAAAAAGTGAGTAAAAAATCTCCGGCGACCATGGAAAATTTTTAAGGTTCTTCTGGCTTCTGAACAAATTTTTCAGGGCATAGTCCAAGTACGGAGGAAAAAACCCATGTGCTGGAGAAACCTGAATTTCAAAATGAAAAATTTTTAACCATTAGCAGCAAAGGAAAAACAGAGCCTCCTGATCAATTTGGTGTAGATTTTACCTGGGTTCAACCTTCTGTGTGCAGGGTATTTTTAGGGATTTTTTCCGTGGGGGGGGGCTTCGGGGGGGCCCCCCCGGGCCCGGGGGGGGGGAAAGAAATTTTTCGGGGGGAAGAATTTTTGCAAAAATGAGCCAAGATATGGTATTTGTTGGCGTATTTCGCATGGTGAAACGCAAAAGTTCTCAAAATGCCATGAAATAAGCCTAAAAATAGCTATTTTTACGAAAAAATCTTCGGCGCAGCCGAAAAATTTTTGAAAATTGGCCTATTTTTGGCAAAAATTTGGGCCTCCAAAAAATCCCGGGGGGGGAAGCAAAAATTCCGGGAGGGGGCGATTTGGGGGGGGAGGCATTTTCGGGGGGGGGAAGGTCAATTTCGGGGGGGGGGCCCGCCCCCCCTGTAAAAATACCCTGGTGTGGTGCAGTCCAGGTAGCCAAAATCTGACATGGTGCCATTTCTAGCCAAATTTTTCAATTAAAATACGTCGGGGTTGGCTTTAAATGCAATAAAACACGCCTTTTGTGTGGTAGGGTGCTTAAACTGCAGAAATTAAACAAATTTCAAAAATTTCCAAAAATTGCCTATGTTTACGTGTTAAATTACCTACAAAATTTTCAAAAAAGTTAATTTGACATGAATTTTTGCAAGTTGAGAGTGGTCCATCTTAAGTTGAGGTTTTTGTTTGCGCTTTTCTGTTCTAATGTATTCTGATTTTTTGTTTTAGCCTATTCAGGTTAAGGACATCAGGGACTTGTTATTGTCGCTTGGACATTGTCATGCTCCTTCCGGCATCTTGAAGGCAGAACTACGTGTGATGGAGACGCTCAACTTTGATTATCTGTGCAACAACACGCCTGTTGTCTATATTGAAACTCTGCTCTATATTATAAGTAAAGCCTCAATTTTTTCTCCGTTACATTGTAGACCATGCCTGGTCTTACTGGGCTTTTTCTAGGCGAACCCAAAACGTGGGAGGGGCGCCCCCCCCCCCCCACTAAAAAAGCCCAGGTCTTATTTTATGAATTTTCCGTGGCGGCTGAGGGTGGAAGGGTTCGCGCTCCACCCTGGCTAGAATAAAATTCTTGTCTAAGATAGTCCGAGTCTTCATAACTTTTTATGCTCATTTTGTGTGGTTATTACGATCAGCTTCACGATTGAAGCTTCAATAGTGTTAAAATTGTTAAAATTGAATCCAAAATGTGGGGGGCGCCCCCTCCCACTCCCATTCCCCCGTGAAAAACCACAGGCAAGTGAAGTAAAATCACAACCAACCGAAACACGAATATGAAGACAATTTTCTATTTTCTAAAACATTAGTCACTTTAAACAGGAGGCTCCTCCTCCCCTGTTTAAGTTTGAGATTTGTTTGTCACCATTTTTTGTCACTTCGTTGCTTTAGTTTCTGGAGCTGACTTATTGATTGATTGATTGATTGATTGATTGATTTGATTGGTTGATTGATTGATTCAGTCTTAGTGTAATTTAACGTATTTTATTCATTGTTTTAGCCATCGGAGACCCACGGTCAGTGTTTCAAAATTATCTGACAATGTGTATGGACTTGTTGGAGCACGTTTACCTGTCTAAGGAGCGCATCTATCGTCGTCTGTTCTCTATCACCACTGGAAAGCCCCTCTCGGAGAATGATGCGTAGGTTCTGGGATTTTATTTAGGGATTTTCTGGGGGGAAGTCTTCCCTCCCGGAGAGAAATTATCCGAGGGATGAGTTTTTTACACAAATGCAAAATTATTTTGCATGGAGTTCTCAAGAATACCTGGACTTAGGCTAACAATCGAAATTTTTACGAAAACATCTTTCTCTAAGTCGGCAAGTTTTTTTGTAAATTGGCTTATTTCTGGCGGGGGTGGGAGGGGAAGTTGGGGTGCAAAAGCAAAGTCGTAGTCGGTAAGCGATCTTGAGCCCGTTGGATAAGTGTGATTAGTTATTCGTGTAGTCGTTTTGGGAGGTTATAAGAGCTGGTGATGGACAACGCCAATTATTTATTTTGTGTGTTATTTTTCAGCACTCTCAAAGTTCTAATTATTTCAGAATTTAAAATTAAGCTACAGTTTAGTTTGGAGTGATGAAATTAAGCGTCAGTTAAAAGTTTCCTTTGAAATTGGACTGATTGAGTAAGTGTTGAACTGTTAAATAGCTTTTTGTTTCTGGATAAAACATTTCTGTAGCTACAAGCTGGTAACGAAAACTATGAAAACGGTGGATTGTTGCATGCAACAGTTCCCTTCCCGAGACTGCTACTGCTACACCATCACCAAATCACTAATAGACTATAAACGGATCCCTGGTGAAAAAAGGAGAAGTTTTAGCCTCGCCGCTTTTACAGCAAACTACTAACTTAGGTTATAGCAAAAGACAAAATTACGGCTAAATTTTAACCCTTGGCTTATAGGGAGATCGAAGTTTATGGCTGGGGCTGGGTTTTCTAGCAAAAATAAGGGCGGGGGGGGGGGGACGCCCCCGGGGGGGGGATTCAAAAGTGGGGGGATAAAATGGGCTAAAATGCCAAATACGTATAAAGGCCGTTTCTACTATACGCTATAACTAAGTTAAAGGCTTGAGTTTAGCACCAAATAGACCATTTTTGACGAAAAAATTCGGGAGGCAGAAAAAATTCGAAAGTTTGACCAAAAATCCTAAAAATTTGGCATTTTCTGGGGACCTTAGGGTGAGTGGGGGGAAGCCCACAGGTGTGGGGAGGGACGAGTGGGGGGGGGGGAGGGTCGGGGGGGGACCAAATGTGGGGGACCCCCCCCCCAGAAAAACCAGGGGTCTCGAACGGAGGGCAGCCCCACCCTTAGAAGTGTTCATTTTTCAAATTTTGGTGGATGGTCTGATTTGTTTAGTTTCTGTGTAAAAGCTTCCCAAAAATGGCTCCACTAGAAATAAGCCAGGTGGTTTCAAGTTATACACGTTATTAATTTCGTCTCTTATTTTATTGTTTGTCTTTCTAGTTTCTGTCACTTTTAGGCTGCGATACAAGGTTGTCCAAGCCGATTATATTTTGCTGGCTAGTGCTATCATTGTTGCCTCCGTATTTTGCTTGACTGGACAAGTTGGATGTACTGCTGTATGTTAATGCAGTATTTCAGCAGCACTTCTGATTTCTACCCTTGTTTTTTCGTGCAGAATGTTCTTATTGGTTGTGGGTTGGAGCTTTTGCTTTAAATGCTTTTCCCGTCGTTTGCACTGTACACCAGCTTTTTGATCAATTGGGAAAAAGGGAGTCTGCGGCGGCAGTAAACAAATACAATGTAAAGCATTTAAGCTTTTGGTAAATTTTATCTCGGTGTTATTTCTCCAAACAACTTTTAACGTAAATAGTTTGCATTCGGTGCTGTTCCTGCCGCCAAAACGTTGTGCGTTTTCAGAAAACGCTGAGCATAGTTTCGTTTTTTTGCTAAACACAAAGCCCCTGAATAATGTCGATTCCCGCAAAGTATGCAGGAATCTTAAGCTCTTTCTCTCTTGCGATCTTGAAATGAAACAGTATTTGTGTATTCAATCGAAAATAGGCTGCTTTCATTTTGTATGCATGCAACAAGAAACGTTTTTACTGGTGTCACACACAACCATAGGATAACGTGGGGGGAATGGGGGGGGGTGCTGACCCCCCCCAGACCGACAAAGAACGGGTAGACCCCCTCCGCGAAAAGGAAAAAAGGGCAGACCCTTTCGTCCAGAAAGGAAAAAGGGTAGTCCCCTCAGCGAATTTTAGCAAAAATTGGTATTTTTTAGCAAATGTTAGCGATTTTTTCAAAATTCTTAAAAAATCGCTAAAAAAATGGTCATTTTTTACTAATTTTTTATCAAAAACGTTAAAAATCTGCAATTTTACTAATTTCGGGGCAGACCCTCTTAAAACATTGGAATTTTTCAGGGGAAGATTCTTCGCCAACGTCAGGGTAAACCCCCCCCCAGAATAGGACCCCGTGTTAATGTATGCACGCAACTCACAACAACAACATTGATAGAGTGATTTTGTTACTTTAATTTCAGATCGCCAATCGTTTGAGTGAAGTGATCAAAGTCCCGGTGAATGACATGACGGATCTGGCAACTGCTATTCTTAGTGAAGTATTTCATTCACTAACATAGGCACAAATTATTTTTTGGGTGGGCGATTTTGACTGAGGACTTTGGAAATGTGGGAGAGGGGTGCATAATTTCCTTGTTTCTTCTAAAACGATTTCAAGGTTTTCAATTGTTTGCGCTGTATTGTAAACATGTTAAAATCGATCGACATGCACTTAACCCTAAATCGTGGCGTCTGGGAGGCAGAGTCCCCGAGAGGTTGAGAAAATGTCAGTTTTCTATTAAAACGCTTTCGGAACGTTATTTCTTTGTGCTATATCAAACAAAAGTTTGTACATTTAGTTACAATTTTACAAATTGATTTCGGTAGGGCGGCCCCATCTCCTGCATTTCCGATAGTGATTTCATTAATTATTTTTCTCAGGCTTGTTTGTGTCATACATGCTCAGCTTTTTGTTTTAATCACCTTTATTTTGCGTTACTGTTTTTGTATGAACTGAAATTTAATTTGATTGTTTGGATGTTTTAAAATGCAGGCTGCTTGTAAAACTCTGATTTGATGTTAATGTCACCTTATGTGTATTATAGGGGAGCGCGAGAGCGCTCCCCTATAATATGGGTGTAAAAGGCTCAGTGCGGCCCTTGGAGACCCGTTCGAGCTCCGTGCCAGCTAAATACTCAACGAAACTGGACAATTTTTGTATCGTTGGAATCTACACGACGAGTACTACAAGTCGCAAAAAAGTTTTGGTCAAAATTTCCAACTTTGAAAATTTTCGTTTCCGGGCAAGTTTAGGTCCGTTTGTTTTTTTCCGTGTAAGTCATGCTTGGAAAAATGCAATTTTCTGTCGGAGTGTTAGAACGATCTGGGCATTTTCAGCAGGTGAAGTTAGGTTTTTCTGAACGTATATACCCCGAAAGTGAACCTTTTTGATATTTTTTCGCTGCCCGGCCCGGCCAGTCACATGTACGGCCGGCCAAAATTGGACTTGGCGCTAAAATGGCCAAAAATGGCCAATTTTTTGTCAAAGCTACAGGACTCAGGGAAGACGCTAGAGGGACGTGGTTTGTTGCATAAGGATCTACGGAAGGGTTTATATGTCCTAACGAGGGCGAGTTTTGATATCTGGCCAGGATCGTTCTGGCGGCCGGCCCAAAGTTGGTCCGGCCAAATAGCCATTTTCGGAAAATTTCTAAGTCCCAACTCCACAGAAAGTCAAAAATAGCCCTAAATATGCAGTTTTAGGCCATTTAGTGGGACGCATATAAGGGTTATCGGGGTCGCTGAAAACGATAAGCATAGTCGCAGCGCTGTGCGGTGCTGCTACCGTGCTGTACTGTTATGCAGCAACCATAGCACGCTGTCTGTAGACTTACTGTAAACGGCTAAACATATTAAACCTGGTGATAATTGTGTCTATAGTAAGGGGGAACTGTAGCTATGTTAGTTGGTGCACTCTCTAGCTTCCACTGTGCTGTATGTGCTGCCCCAAACACAGCACCTTCGATAACAAGTTATTCATTCGTCACTGGTATTTGAAATTCGGCATACAGATAGTTTAGGACATGACAAACTATTATAGATACGTTTCGTATACTTATTACGATGTTACTATGTGGTTGCGCTGCAGTGGAGTGCTGCAGAAGTACAGCACGGCCTATAACTAACTACAGAAAACTTGCAATCGTCTGAAATTTTGCACACAAGTGCAGAATAGCATTGCAAATCGTGCCGTATGAATTTCCCTCACTGGCAGTAAAGTTTGCATCTGGTTGCGCTGCAGTAGAGTGCTGCTGAAGTACAGCACGGCCTATAACTAGCTACAGATGAGTTGCAATCGTCGGAAATTTTGCACACAAGTGCAGCAGAGCATTGCAAATCGTGCCGTATGAGTTTGCTTCACCGACAGTAAAGTTTGCATCTGGTTGCGCTGCAATAGAGTCCTGCTAAAGTACAGCACGGCCTATAACCAGCTACAGGTAAGTTGCAATCGTCCGAAATTTTGCACACAAGTGCGGCAGAGCATTGCAAATCGTGCCGTATGAGTTTCCTTCACCGACAGTAAAGTTTGCATCTGGTTGGGCTGCAGTCGAGTGCTGCTGAAGCACAGCACGGCCTATAACTAGCTACAGGAAAGTTGCAATCGTCCGAAATTTTGTATGCAAGTACGGAAGAGCATTGCAAATCGTGTTTTATGAGTTTCCTTCACTGACAGTAAAGTTTGCATTTGGTTGCACTGCAGTAGAGTGCTATATGCTATATACAGTAACTAAAACTATTGCAGCCATGGATACTGGGCGTTTGATTTCTGTCAAAATAGAGAAAAAGGAAGAACTTGAAACTTTTCAAGCTTCTTTGTTCTGTACTTTCGGTTGACTATTAATGATTGGCGGAATTTTTAAAGTTTCTTTCACACAGCTTTAACGTTTTTGCTATTTACTGAGAACCTTGAAAATGAAATAGGACAAGAATAAAAATGCTCCGGTGGAGCATGAAAAATGCAATATGGGTGACTTTCGGTTGTAAATGGACAGAGGACTAGGTTTTAAAACGTTAATATGGGAGGGGCAGGTTGTAAATGCCATGAGGACTAGGTTAAAAGCGCACTAATATGGACCAGCTTCGCTGAACAACCCATATTCGCGAAAACTTTCCAGAGTTTCTATCGGCTGCTGCTTGCTGTTGACAGTTGACATTATGGACGTGTATTATTAAGTTGTATAATAAGGAGCACGACCACAATATATACTTGCAGCGAAGCTGGTCCATATTAGTGCGCTTTTAACCTAGTCCTCATGGCATTTACAACCTGCCCCTCCCATATTAACGTTTTAAAACCTAGTCCTCTGTCCATTTACAACCGAATGTCACCCATATTGCATTTTTCATGCTCCACCGGAGCATTTTTATTCTTGTTTATTATACACCGTTTTATAAAACAGTCATCCAGCCCTGTATAGACGTGGTGCTGCCATATCATGTACAAAGACACTCTTGACTTAATATTATACCAGAGATGAAACCGGGTCACCTGGTCACCGGGTCAGTTCGGGCCACTAAGTGGACCGGGACCCGGTATTGTTAGTTGTGGAATTTTTTGCCGTTAATGCAATGTTTCAGCTTAAAAATTTTGATAATCACTCAAAAACCAATAGAAATGGATACTGACCTATGCCTTGTTTACCAGTTTCTAAAATACCTGTAGCATAAGTATCCTCATTTGTAGTGCTGCCTCTCAAATGTTTACCTAGTAAGTTTTAAAGATTTTATTTTGCTAATTTTATTGGAAAAATGAAAGTGAATATGTGGGCCCGGAGTCCGACAATTTTTCTTTTTCTAAAACGTACGTTTTCTAAGCTCCGGCTCCATTGGTCTGTCCGAGTAGCTCCGGCTCCATTGGTCTGTCCGAGTCCGACAATCTTTCTTTTTCTAAAACGTACGTTTTCTAAGCTCCGGCTCCATTGGTCTGTCCGTAAGACGATTCTTTACCGCTACCTCCTTCTCGGGGTGGAGGTGAGGCAGTAGTGTTAAAACAAGTTCGTCACTTCACATTGAGAGAGGAAATCTTCCTAATCAGTGCTAATTTAGCCTTGGCTTAGTCATATGTCTGATATGTTTACTTTTCTGAGTTATTTTGAAAAGAAGTTGTCAATAAAATATCAGTCCAAAACGTGAATACCCAAACAGAACAAGTTCACCTTTCTTCCGCTACGGGTTTCGGATTAAAATCCCTTCGTCTGGCGGATCCTGTCCCTTCTGCCCTGCAAAATATCCTGATCCTTCCCATTTCCTGATATTTTGCAGCGCAGAAGGGACTGGATGTAGCAGGCGAAGGGTTTCATTACCCGAAACCGGCAGCGGACGGCAGGAAGGTGAATGTTGTTTTACTTTAAGATACTTTGTTTGGGTATTCACGTTTTGGGGTGATATTTTATTGATTCCTTTGTTTCCTTTGTGGATCAGCGGCTGTTTTATTGACTATCTTTACTCTTTTGCAGAAAGTTGGTAAGTTCAAATTTGAGATGTCAAAAAAGCCAAAAGCGCCAAAGACTTAGCTCAGATATAATGTTTTTGAATTATTCCACCTAAAACCTAAAATTTCAGAAATATCGGGTCACCGCGTCAGAGGACGACCGGGTCACCGGGCCAAGAAATAGTGACCCGATTTCATCTCTGTATTGTATCTATCGGCGAGTGACTCTAAACTATCACAGCTTGATTACAGGTACTACATGTGTCTACCTCGAAATCGAAAACCAAGAGTGCCTACATTGTTTGACTAATTTAAAGTTAGCCCTATGAAATAACTGCATAACTTATCACCACTGCGTTGATAACTTTAAACTTATAATACCGGAATAACATAGGTTACCGTCGATATAGTGGAAAACTAAAGAAGTTAAGGTAGAATTTTTCAGTCCTGTCAAATTTAGGGATATCATTGGATTGGATTGTGCTAGGGTTGCTAAATCTTCCCATTTATGTGTGGAATTTGATACCAGTTTATGTTAGCGTTTATGTTCTAGGCTTTATCATGTTGCTGTTGTTAGTATTGCCCTAAACTTTTTACCGTTGTACAAGTGTTGTGTTCTCCTGATGAAGTTTGTTTCGTTAATGTTAATGTTTTTGTTACTATGTTCATTCTCAGGGCTTTTCTCGAGCTTTTTTCAATGTGGTAGTTAATTTAAGCTATTTGTTTATTTTTTGCTTGTTTTGCATTAAATTTAGTTTCGTGTTTACTGATTTAGGGCAATGAAATTATTTTGTCTAAGCTTTAAGTTTGAATTGAAGTGTTTAGAGGGTGTTGTAGTCTTGGTTGAGTTGTCGGATAATCGTTAGCAGCGCAGTTTTCGGGAAGGTCCAAATATAGAAAAGTCTTCTAAAGTTGCAGTTTGTGTTTGGTCCGGCGGGCCTGAATCGTACTGTGACATAATTGACTAGCGATCCTTAGTTATAATGGTATCTTCATGTTTCGCTTGTTCGAGCAACCGGTGAGCAAAACGTGAAACTGATCGTGATGTGATCCACTGTTTTGGATTCAAGTGAACTTTTCTCAAAAGTTTCAGTTTTCGTCTTGGGTAATTTAAGTGCATTGAATTGGCGTTGAGTTGGATGAATAGGGTGTTGGGCAAGCAAAAGGTTTTCAAAGTGGAGAAGAATAACCTTCGTTACAATTTCGGACGGGCAATTACGTACCTCTGAAAAGAAATTGTGCTTTTCTTACTATTTTTGTACTTTCTTAATTGGAACGGGGTTTGGGACAGTAACGTATTCAGGAAAGTTATATAGTTTGCCTTTAGGTATTTAATCCTTTAATGCCGGATATGCCTTATGTCTTAGTGGCGATTCCCATATCTATTTCAAGGTCAGGGGCCAGTTACCGGTAATGTGCCTTGGTCGGTGTCAACAAAATCTCAGCCGGTTTGATTGCCCTGTCGTTGGCCGTTGGCTGGCCAATGGCCGACTGTTGGCCAATCTCTAATTAACTGATTTTGTCCATCAACTGCGTTTGCAAAATTTAATTTTTGTTGCATAATATCGTGTGATGTCATTTTTGCAAGACATTATACTAGGTACAACCGATTTTTAGTTTACCTACATAAGATGTTGACAAGGGTGCTAAGATCTAAGAAAGAATAAGTGTGCTAGCAACAGCATTTAAATTTGCCTGGTGGTCAACGTCTCTTCATTTCAGTGTGTAGACCACCCAGCAAAGTTGAAATTGAATTTTTATTAAAGCAGGAAAATTAAAACAGAACAGCATTGGAAAAACCATTTTTGAATCAAGTTAGTTGCAAACTTGCAAATTTTATGCAAATTGGCCCCAGGTGACAGAGGAAGTTTTGCACAATAAAAAAATAGTCTTATTCTATTTCAGAAAAACTTGCACTTTAGAAATTAGTTAGTTGATTTTTTGCAATGACAGTTTAGCAATCTACATTCCTAATTCGCCCGACTTAGACGGCTCAAACTTTCTAGGAGCGCCTGGGACTCTTCACATGTGAATCATAAATTGAAGAGGAATGTAATTCTCTGAATTGATGGCAGTCCCTCCTTTCACAAATTGTACTCTCAATAAAAATGGCAGCCAGAAACATAAAAACTGGTCATTTTTAGCTGTTAGTCCTGAGGAAATTCAGGCATGAAACTAGTGTTGTTTCAGTAGCCATTTTTAGTTTCAGTTTCAGTTTCGGTTTCAGTCGGTGGTCCGAAACAATTTCAAGTTTTAGTTTCAGTTTCAGTCGGCGGGCCAATTTAGTTTCATTTCAGTTTAAGTTTCAGTCGGCAACGTAAAATAATTTCAGTTTCAGTCTAAGCTTCAGTCGGAGTTTCAGTTTCAGTTCACTTTAAAAAGAACGATTCCCAGCCTTCTCTGAGTTGTTACATAGCCTTCAGCAGCAACTTGTTGTTCGCTCTCCCACGGCAATACATAACGGAATCGAATCTCAAAACCTTCAAAATGTCAAG
>JASAND010012003.1:0-16590 GCA_030248195.1 Trissonchulus latispiculum
AGAGTAGTAGTAAACTGTAACAGAAAAGTAGTAAACTTTTCGTCTCTTGTTTAAACAGATTTAGGCAGTCCAAATGCTTAGCGCCAATTCTTGACACATTATAACTGCTTAAATTAAAAATTAGATACTCAAATGGTTTATTTCTATTTAAAAAAAGCAAAAAGCACCTGCACTTTACCTTTTTTACCCTTCTTGGTCTTGTCACTCCCGTTGGGTCTGACTCGCCAGTCGTAGCCGCGAGTGATCTGCTCTATCACCTCCTGCTCCTGGGTCCCCTGAGTGTTACCTAAATCGCCGGACAGTGTCATACCGTCTGGACTCAGCTTCGGATAAGTGCTAAAAATCAGCAAAATTAAATCTAAAGTAATATTTGTTTTAAAATTTAATTTAGAAAAAGGAAAATGGAGCTGGAGTTCGAGTTCGGTAGTTAGTTCAAAAGCTTGACAGTATTATAAGTTAACCGGAGCAGTGCAAAGCGTTAGCTTCAGCTTGTCAGCAAAACATTTGGGCCTGGGAGTGGCTACAACTAGTGATGAGAATTTTGGCCCAGCGCGAGCCCAGCTGTATACCCACATTTATTGGTTAGCGGACCGGCCGGTCGGGTCGAAAAATGTTTTAGCCTAAAGTCGGAGCGGGCCGGATCAACTTTAGAAAATGTTGTGAAAGCCCTAAAATGAGCTAAAAATTTACTCATTCTGGTAATCTTCCAGCAAAATTTAACAGTTCGTAGCGTAATTTAGCGCTTTCACGTTGCTTGAAACCTTTGAAATAATATTGTTAATAAAATTTTGGAAAATATTATTTTGGCGGGCCGAATTTTGTCAGTTGCCGGCACGGGCCGGGCCTAGCTGGATTTTGGAGCGGGCCGGACCGGGCTGGGCCGAAAAAAACCGGCCCATGCTCTTCTCTAGTAAACAACAAGGACCGTTTGCAAAACAGTTTAAATGAGTCAATAGGCTAAACTTAACATGATCCCTTCCAATTCATTAGACGCTCAACTATCGAATTTCAGTTGTAGTAAACCCTACTTTAACTTTTAACTGGAAAGTCAGAATGCTTTGATGGCGACATTCCGTCTTTCCTTGCATTATATTGAGAAGCGAAATTAGAGTATGCATATACTACATTTAATAATATTGTTTCTAGATGTCATTATTGCATTAATTCCGTTGTAGCACAGGATTTATATGTATCAAACTGCCATAGGGCCTACCTATTCACATAAGATATGGAGTTTGAAGTAAGGATAAGCATAAGCCAAGTGTGGATGATGTTAGTATCTAGCATATCATTCGACCCCTGATAAGGTCACTCGGATTAACAACATACAGATCCAAATCTGCTTCTGAAACAACCTACAGATTACTAAACGCATGCATATAATTTGAAATTATTTAATTACTAATAGTTAATTAAAGTGAGCAAAGCTTTCTCATATCTCCTGGAGCAATGGACTAACCCGATGTCTTGAATGTGTGAGATCATTTCAGAAAAAACGACACTTTCTACAGAGAAGCTGTACCGGTAAACTTATAAACCTGAACCTGTCAATCAAAATACCGTGTTGCGAGGAATGGACGCATGCATTAAATGTTGTCATCTACTGAACGCTTGTAGAGAGTGTATCTCATCTGTTTATGCAAAACATGAGCAGAGAAAATTTTAACTTGAAATTTTGAAAATCTTTAAGAAATTCAAACTTCTACTAAACTTGTCTGAAATGAAAAATCCAAAATCGTCAAAATTCGGAAAATGTCACCAACATCATCTTCTAGTTTGATAGTATGCTTAATACTGCCGAGAACACTCAACTCAAGAGCGTAGACGACTTTAGCTCGAGTACATTAAGCATAACATTTCTATTGAGCCTGGGGCATTTTCTGAATTAATGAAACCAGGGCAAGCCAACACAGCAAAACATTTTCATCTAATGCTCAATTCGAGATTTCCGAGAAAAATAGATGTTCATCCTATTTCATCTCAAATCTCAGATCTTTTTTAATGCACTCTCAAATTCTGTGATTGCTAAAACAAATGGCCGAGATAATTACTGTAATAGATCTATCAGAAAAGCTTTTATCCCGGCTCTTTGTATGTTGCGTGACAATGGCGGGAAAAGGCCCATTTCTCTTCCTGTAAATGACCGTTGAGAGAGTAACACACTTTTCCATCCTTTTATTTTAATTATTACAAGCTTTGTAAACATAAATAGCTGCTCAGTTGCTATTAAACGGTTGACAAACTAATGGACTTGTAACTGAATACCAGGTATGGACATGGAGCTCCGACATAAAGTTAGAAAGTTCCCCCAATTCACATAAATAAAAAGTGACGCCGTGGAGAGACTCCAACCTACAAAAGTTTGTGGAGAGATGCAGCCCTTCATCAGGCTTACGCCAGAACACGGGCTCCTGTTACTTTCCCAACGTACTGGTACCCATTTACTGACAAGTTAAGGAAAGACAGCTGGGTTGGCTAGAGCTCACGGCGAACCGATATGTGCTTGGCAGCGGGGATTCGAACCTCGGACCGTAAGATCTTTAGTCGAACGCTTTAACCACGCGGCCATCACGACGCAAAGGTTAAGTACGTACAATATTTTTTGCCGACCTTTTCGACAATTTGTTCCTTGATATAAACGTTTGAATGAAAATTATAAAAATAAGTGTTCGGCTTTGAAATCAGCTGTCCCGGTACACTAGATTTGAAAGATAATAGACAAATATACTGTTTAAACTTTTCGGTAAGATTTTTCGTTTCTTTTCGGACAAAACTTTTATAAATGCACGGATGCCATTGAAATTTCAATTTTCAATTTCAATTCAATTCATCCAATAGAATTCTTATTTAAATTAAGATGTTTGTTGCATATAAACTTTTGATAGGTGCTACCTGGTCCGACAAAAATGGTGTATCATAAAATGTAAAATTTGACTGATTAAGGGGGGGGGGGCTACGAATTTCACTAAAAGTTCGATGTTGGAAAAGCTAGCTAGTCTTTTGCCACATAATAGTATTAGGTTAAGTGTAAAATAGTTTAAAGTTTGAAAGAATTCCTTACAGCGTAGCGTCCTGTGGAGCCATCAGAAGTTGGTGTTGTCGGTCCAAAGCTCGACATGACACGTACACAAACTTCGCCTCGCCCTGATCGCTATGTGCAAGGCACAGTACCCAAATTTTCCGGAATTAGTTCTGACATATAGTGCTTTGATATCGCGTAAAATAATCTCTAGACCATTGCCTACTTTTCTGTGCGATACGATCAAAATGCGAAGAATTAGGTGTTGTAGGTCTATACGGGTGGAGGTTAACTAACTTCTAATGAGCTGTGGTTTACCTAATGAACCAAACTTTGCGGCAATTAATACTCCAAGTATCTGTCTTAACTTTGGTATAAATGACGTGATTTCGTTAATCTCTGTGTTCGCAGTGCTGGATTATATGATCGATATTGTCGCTGTTATTTGGCGCCATTTCGAAGATGTGAGTGAATTACATCCAAAGTACTGTGGCAGAATCGGCTGAAACTTTGCACATTACAGGCCAGTGAGTGCACCAAGATGTGCCGAAAGCTATGTCACCAAACCTCGCTCCAATGTTTAGAAATGCTAGATTGATTTCTCGAAGTATGGATGGCGATCGCTCCAGAAAGCTCTAAGACAGTTGTAAGCACATACTGAACGAAGGAAGCGCCATATCGAAAAACGATTTTCATATTCGGATTCAGCAGGTCAAATAACCCCTATAACCACCTTTTCGGCAAAATCGGAGGCAAAAAATTTTTTGACCCCATTTTTACTGCGCTTAGCTAGCTTTCCAGGCCTAAAAATAAGGGTTATTTCTTAACGAAAAGTTGGCTAGCCCACTAACCAGAAAACCAAAGCCCTTGAAACTCACAGACAGTATGCCCCTATTAGAGCCAAATAACTGGTAAAAAGCTGGGGTAGGCTAGGGGCTGCCAATTTTATTAGATCAAAAACGGCGCACGGTCACCTCGCAACTTTTTGCAAAATTTCAAACTTTGAGCTGTTATAGCTAAAGAAGGAAGCAACGCTCGAAAGCCGGAATACTTTTAATATTTAGCACTAGTAACAGTTAACATTTGTGGCAAAAAGTTTCAGAATTGGTCAAACCGTTAATCCACCAGAATTCAGAAAAGCTTTTTCAAAAAACCCACTTTTCGCACCAAAATTTCCACTTTGGCGTAGTGCCAGAATCGATATGTGTTAGATATAATAATGCCCACTACGGACTATTTAACCTTGATATGTTAGCTAATCATATGCCAAAAGGCAGGTCTCTCTGAAGAAGTTGTGCAAAACCGTTCGTAGCCCCCCCCCTTAACTAATTTTAAAATTGCACATTTTAGCTCACCATAGAAAGGTTTTTAACTGTTTGAACTGGTGCAGATTATTATTTAAATAGCAGAAAACAGAAGCTGGCATAGGAAAGTCGCTTCAGAATTTATGATTCGTGATTACGAGAAGAATTTTTTGCAATATATACGAAAAGTTCTGCTGTGCAATTATTGCAGCAAGTGATTATATACGGATTCTGCTGGATCAAATAGAGATTTTCCAATAAAATGTTAAAACTCTAAGCCTTGAGCTAGTCCAATGAAACCTGACTATAGAATTAAAGAAGGAAGCAGGGAACTTCAGTTCAGGGAAATTTATGCGGCACGCAAACTCCAATGGAGTCAAGTTGAGTTAATCATAACAAATACGTGTTGTCAGAGTTTAGTCAAAAGCTACTTCAATAACGCATAAAACATGTGTTCCAAAAAACGTCAGAGAAACGAACGCAAAACTTTCCGACAGGATTCATTAATCTTAACCCTTTTCACTTTCTTAATTAAATTAAGTCAAACCAACTTTTGACGTATTTTAGGATATTTGAAACGTTTTCAACCTCAAACATCTTTTGTGTTCCGGTTGTACTGGACTCCGGCCCAATGAGCAAACATTTTGGGGAATTCATTGCGAAACAATTTTGGTTAAATCCATTTCTAGACGGTAAAATTTGTCTACTTTGTCCATTTCTAAAACAAGTTCAGGACAAACAACATTTTCTGGGTGTTATCACCAAAAATATGAGTTTTAGCGAACATCTAGGAATACTGCTTCCTCAATATTTTTTGAACAAATCAGAAGACTAAAATTTTGTATTTTTTTTTTTAGTTCGCCCCACTCCAGTTAGCTCACGCCGGTTAGGAGTGGTGTCAGTACTGCACGAATTTGATTTTTTTGACTGGGGAGGGGAACTGACACCGACTAATTGCCTTCGCAATTAACCGAGGCGTTTGACAAGGCCGGCGATGTGCCTATTGCTGCTTATGCAATAAGCCCACCGCGGCAGCTCCACCCTAAGGCGGCCACCCCTTGGAATCTCGGTGAATTGCCAACAGGGGGGATAGCAGAAATTGGGTGCTAGAGCTTATTTTTTTACAAGCTCTAGACTTGACATGATCCTCCACTTTGTAGCGAGTGAACAACCACTCGACTACGGAGGCTCAAAAATTTTGTATCTTAACAAAGATCTCAGATTGAAGCCTTAACGCAGTTTTCTCTCGGAAAGAAATGCAATAAAATCTTCACCGAAAGCTGAAAATATGTCAGAGATCTATTTGATGGATGACTTATATCAGAAGTTTTCTCCCTCAGTTAATTAAGTGAGCCACTTTATGACTAATTTATGCGCTGAAAGTTTTTGCTACTTAAAATTTGATGCTTCACTGAGCTCAGGCTTATCTATAAAGATTGACCTCCGCAATTTCTTTTGTTAAACCTCAGTCTTAGGCTTAAATTAAAGTTGGAGCTTCTGCCGAGCAGAAATGCTTGACTTCAGAAAGATCTTAAGCCCTAGCTTGGAAAGGACAAATATCAGTGTAGTGCTTTAACATATAGCCTAATTAAAAATAAACTAAAACTTATAATTGGATCTTTCCTGGCAAGAATTGACGTAATGAGGACAGTTTCAAATTTCGGAAAAGACTCCATTTTGCGGCTGGCAAATTGCTAATTAGCAAAATCTGTTAAATCCAAAACACCATAAAAACTTTGTCTCAAATTTTGTTTTCCCAACCAAAAATTTTAGAAATGAGTTCAGCCTAAAGAATTGCAATCCAACGTCCTTTTAGGTAATACTTTAAAACTGACGTCAAGTTATTTAGTCAGCGTGACACACTCTTGATGGTTCGATCTTAATTTTTTAGCTAGGTCAAAGGGCTCGGGATTACAAGTAAACGTTTCTGACCAGCACAATTTTTGGCATGTGGCCACAAAACAATTGCTTACAAAGTGTAAATAAATAAATACTGACTGCAGTTTAATTAATCGGTTTAGCTAATTAATGGTGAATACCGTGATAAAACGTTTTTCAATTAGGTATAGCCATAGCGTAGTGCGCAGTGATGTCAGACACCACGAAAAGATTGGGGCCGGTGAAAAGCTTCGTACCGTAATCCGTACAGGCTACAGAACAAAGCACTCTTATCTCAAAAATACGGATTCTAGCAAAACCATGCTTGTTATTCCAATTGAAAAATTTGTGAAATCAATTGTTTGGTCAAGTTTCTTATCCCTTGTGAGACACTAGACAATTTCTTACTACTTGGAGCAATTTGGGGTATACCTTATGGGCAAGCTTCCGGCCCCCTCTTTTCAACCTGAGGACGGATACCAATGGCAGGAAGCAGAAAATAATCTCGATCAAATCAAGATGAGATAAATTGTAGGATCATATTGTATCAATATGAGTTAATTATGAGCTCATTAGCTGATTTTAAAGCATTTTAGTTTATTCAGCTTTGAAAGGTTGAAATCAGGACTGAGAGAATTGAAGAAATGTGGTCCAGGGTGGTGATCGACCCACCTTTTCTCATCTAAAATTGATCGCATTACGAATTCAACCGGAAAGTGTCTTAATTAATAATTTAATTAATTAACTGTGAATTCTTACATGTCGACATCAGCTGAGATTTTGCCATTTTGTGGACAGAAGATGCATATGGATAAAAACAGACACGAATATGTATTAAATTCCAGAAGATATCATATATCCTGAAAACATCAGTTTTAATATATATTCGTAATCCATCCATCAAAACCGCATAATAGTTCAATGTTAGTACATTATGAAAATAGGATTATTAATATAGCGTTATTAACGTAAATGAACAGCAAATGCTAGAAAATCTGATAAAAGGTGCTCGAGAATATACTATAGTCAGAGTCCGTATACGTAATTCAACACAGTGGAGCTACACACACTTTAAGCATGTCGCAGTAGAGGAAAATTAAATTGTTGAGTCAAAAAATCACCACAAACTAAAACTATAAATTGATTTTCATCATGGAACACGTCCGCTCCAAATCCTGTAGGAGACACAAATTAGCAGGTTAACGTGGGGGCCTCTGGGGTTCCAAGCGCCCCCCCCCCCTCCAGTTCGGACAACATTCAAGCCTGCCCCTTTTGGAGACAAGGGTTAAGGGGTAAGCAAAAAGGGATCAAGATAAGCAAAAATGACCGGAAAATTAGTTTTTACATTAAAATTTTAAAACATTTTTGAATAGTCGGAATTTATTTCTTAAAACTATCAATTTTTCGTGAAAACCCTACTAAAATTTTGAAATCTAAAAATTGAAAATTTTAATTCCAAATTTCGAAAAATTGGAAACTTTAGTAAAATTAGCGTCAATTTCCCCAAAGAATTTCGCTAACTGAGATCATGTGAACACTGCACATCTCGCACAGCTGTATGGTCTAATGTGGAGCATCTTTGTTGTAAGATCGGAAAGTCCGTGGTTCGATTCCTGCTGGAGTTTAATTTCCTGAAAATTAAAAGTGTGACAACAAAACCATGGGTTTTCCCATTGATCGGGCGGCAATTTCAGGGCCCTGTTGCACCAACGACTGACTCGTAATTAATTAGTAATCAGTAATTAGTAATCAGTACGTAAATAACCAGTGAATATTCTGTGAATATTTGGTAAGGTGCTGCAAAAACTCTTACTGATTACTGGTTACTGATTGTTTTGGATTAACTTTAATCAGTCTCCTTTACCATGATTATGGCACAATCAGTCTAATTCATCTGTAATTAGGGACATACCTCTTGAACCTCTCCATTCATAAATAGTAAATACTTTGCTATTGATTGAATTTTACCTATCTCTAAACAAATATATTTGCTTCCGCTATAAACATGTGTTGCAGTTAGTTTTTCATTCTTCTTGGTAAGCCGATTAGTACAAGTAACACTAAAGAACCTGAATAAAAATAGAGAAGTTACCAAAAACAAATTTCTAATTAGTAAATTAGTAAGTACTTCTTTCTGTCATGTTGCTGGCCATGTCATGTCATACACGGCTAGACGAGGATATTTATTTCCTGCGTAATCAGCAATCAGTATAAGTATGTATATATGGTTGTGTAATGTGGGTAATAGCGTCCCCGCTATCACCCCCTTTCCAAGTCCTTTCCTAATTCCCACTTTCGCTGTTTTTCCTAAAACTTCCCCAAAATCCCCAAAATTCCCCATAAATATTGTATTTTTATAATTGTTGGGAAGCCCGATAATTATGTATTATTTTGTATGTAAAAACCCCCCTAAATATCGTGCAGTGCTAACTTTATGCTCATCTCTTGAAAATTATTTAAAATCACCTATTTCTGAGCGTAAACTTAACATTGCACGTATTTCCAATTCTTGTTGGCTTAGCGAAGATAGACCCTCCCGTTCCCAACGCATAACAAAATTCTCCTTGAATGATTTCGTCATCTTTTCATCAGTTGGGAGTTTTGTCAACCTTGAGAGCGGTCGGTTTCCTAGATTGGGGCCCCACCCTTCGCAATCCTACACCTAAAGCGTAAGTATTTATCTTTGCTTTTCTCAATTAAAAATTTCTTTGACTCACTTTTTCTAATTCCCTTTTTTAGTCTTAACCCCCTTCCAATTTATTTCCCCGTTAACTTTTAACTCCCCCCTTTCCTTTTCCGTCCTAATTTGCGGGGTTGCCCCCGTTCCCTCTGGGTCTAACTTTACTAGCTAACCCCCCCTCTTCCCCGTTTGTTGTACTTTTTTCCTTGTCCCTGTTGTTGCTGGTCCCCTCCCTCTCTGTTTGTATCCCAATTTGTGCTTGTTACCTCTGTCTGTATTGCGGGTAGCCGGCTGTATTTCCCTGTCCCCTCCGGGTAGCCCGGAAGGTGTTTTCCTATTTATTGTCCTTGCCCCTGTCTGCTCCTAATAAATCAGCCAGTTGCCTTTTGTTTATTTAACTTATTTTATTTATTAATTTTTAACTAATTTGATCTCACTTATTAGCTAGGTAGTGCTCTGGGAGTATCCCAGAGTTCGTCCCAATTTGAGCTTAGAGTTCTGTGTGCGTGTTTCCCCATTTTATTTGGCGCCCCGTCGGCGTCCCCCAAATTTCGTCTGTACCCCCTGGCGAGGCACGTCGGTGGAAAAGAGCCGCCTGGACTAAAGATCTCCACCCGCAGTCGCTGGTCAGCGTTCTTGCGCACAGTCCCCTTGTAAAATTCGGTGTGTGAGCTCAGCGGTTAAATTCCCTAGCTCCCCCATATTTTACAGTTGTCCATTTCTAGTCAAATCAGTAATCAGTGATTTTGTATGGAAATGTGTATTTATCTTGTAAGCAGCTCTTGTCAGAGTTGAACGCGGACCGAAATTTGCACCCGCCCCGCAGCCCGCACTCAAATGTTCGCCCCGCACAGGTCCGGCCGCGGTCCGCATACAAAATTTTTGGCCCGCAAAAGCCCGCACTATTTTTAAGATCTTCTGAAGTTTTGTGTACTCAAAGTTTATGAAATGAATGAAATGAAATTTGAAAACTTGAAACTTGAAATTATAGGTACAATTTCGATAGCTACTTTGTTGCAAAACTTAAGACATGCCTTCGCTACGTATGGCTTATAGAAAAACCTAATTCCAAAAATCGGCCCGCCCCGGCCCGCCCCGCCCCGAGGGTACCCGCGGCCCGCGTCCAACTCTGGTTCTTGTGCAACGGAAAATAACTTCACTAATTGCTGATTACTGATTGTTGGTGCAACAGAGCCCAGGTACAGCCAAATACGTGCAACTCTAAACTCTTGAATTACATGAGCGATTTAATCAGCATCACCAAATTTTTGCTGTCAATATTAGTAACCAGCAAGAAGGATCCTATTACCAACAGTTATTATTAAACTAAGTATACTGACCCTGAGTTGTCGGCACTTCGTTAACTGCTGAAGTTCTACTACTGTACTACTGGAATTCGAGCACAGAACTGTGACGCTTGTCATACTCTTATATATTATGTACTCATGAAGAGTCTGTTGACAAAATAATAAACAGGTTTGCATCCTAAAACGGATATGAGATGCAGAGTATTTTGTTATGAAGAAAGGGGAGATTAAATAGTTTTGGCTCAGGAAAGAAGGATCTAATTATATTTCCAAGAGAACACATTTCTTCCCCATAAGGAAATTAATTTATCTTTTCAGAAAGCCAGAACTTCTCAGGACTCCCTCCTAAAGGAGACTCTGAGAAACTGAAACTAAACCACCAGGGGGACAGCAATTTTATTTTCCTCAAAAGGAGATCACTTTGATTTGATTGAAATTAGCACAACAATACAGAGGAGATTCTTTTCTGGGGAAAAAAGGTACAAAACTGTCGCAATGATAAAAGTTTTTTCTAGATATATTCTGAAAGAATGCGTGCAGTGAATTGACAAAGAAAGATTTTGAGACAGCTGAAGAGCCTTGAATAGATTCATCACAGCGATCCTGGACAGATTATGCTTGGATTAAAAGTTTTTATCAGTTCAGACGTTCAGCCTACGCTAAACACAAACGCCCACCTGACAACGTTCAAACTGTACATTTATAATTAAAAAACGTAAAAATCAAAATAAAGTTACGCACAGGTGCATTTGTACAGTTGATAGCTGTGATCTGATCTGATATGGAGAAAGCAGACATAGGAATTGATTGATAAGCCTGATATGGAAGTTCAGCTGATGGCCCTGATGAGTGGTAGCATGTCTGACTTCGAAGCAGAAGGGCCTTGGTTCGAATTCGGCAAATTCAATCCTGACTGTATAGCTGAACTTTCCTCGAAGTAGGTCTGATTTTATACTGTCTCTTAATTATACTACTCTGTAAACAAAGCACAGCAAAGCAGGTCCATCAAAAGCCTATTCACAGACCCAATTTCAAATTGAGGATTGCAATCCAAAATTCCCTCCATCTGATATTAAAGCGCTCAAAGGTCACAACAAAGACAGAGAGAAACCGAGAATTGTGAATGAAAGCGGGGTTAGCATTAACCTAGAAGTCTCAACCAGGAATGACTGTTTACTTTCCATTAGGGAGATGCTTTTCCCCTCCGAGTTTAATGATAGAGGTCCCCCCAAGCCAGCCAGTGTGTACCTCTTAGTCCCCAAGCGATAGGAGAGAAAAGTCTAACCAATGGAGGAAATTTTATGAATTTATTTCAATGTGATTGAGAATAAAAAACCGGTAAATAGAAGTGTGGTCTTTGATGCTAAGCTAAACTATTGAATTGAACAAATTAAGGCATTGGAAAAGTTTATAGTCGCCGACAAATTTAGATATTTAAAGTGGTAAGAACAATGAAAATTGCTTGGAAAGGAAGACCACAAAAGGAATTTCTAAGGACATACATGGAAGAAAGAATGAAAAAGTTATTTCCTGAGAAGGTGTAAAAGTAAAAGCTAAATTTAAGTTAGGAGCAGTTAACTTAAAACTTATTATTTAACTAAAAAAGTTAAAGTAGAAATCTCATGCCGTTGTTGGTTGAACGACGCTAAGTTACATAGCTTTGAATAACGAGAAATTAACTACTTTTATTTGACTAAAAGCTAAAACCGGGTTTTGTGTGCAGAGCTCTGGAAAATAATCGAAAACACACGGAATCCGTATTATTTTGCCTGTTTACTCACCACTACAAATCAAATTTGTATCCCCAATTTGTCTAGTGAGTGAGACTACATAATATACTGAAACAGAGATTAAAAGGAAAAAACGTTGGCTATAACACAGCAAAATAAGGTTGCATTTAAGCTAGGTTTGAACGAATCTAGAATCTTTCTAAAATTATGTAGTCTGTATATGAACCCCATGAGATTCAATTTACTGCCGGAAAGTCGCGCATCCATTTGCAGAAAGTGCTAAAATCTACCAGCAGGGTTCCAAAAAGTTATTAACTTCTGGAAATTTATACAGAAAATTGCAACATTAGATGCTTGTTACACACTTTTCTGAAACCCAAGTTAAAATTAAATAGCATTTCAAAGGCATTGAATGGCATTAAATACAGCTTCAAAAGCAGATTCGATTACTGTCTTTCTACAGGACAGGATTTCTGACAATGAAACTTGACCAACAAAAAGCCGAAGATCACGGGACAGAAAGACTTTGGAAAACAGGCGAAATAAATCGAAAGATTAAATCCAGGGAAAGGTTAACCTCCTCCTCCTTTGTCTTCCTAATTCCCTACGATAACAAGATTTGCCTAAAGTCACAACTTTTGCCCCAAAATAGGTCTTTCCATGGTTTGCTGCAGGCTAACTGGATAAAGCCGCCAGAAAAAGTGATGATTAGATTTCTGCCATTCAGGCAGCTCTGGGCAAGATAAGCTGAATCCTAGAGTCTAACTTTGCAACACAACTTTGTTCAGCTTCATGCTTTGACTGGATTTTGTCAAAAGATTGTACGTTTTGGAAAAAAGTACGCAAAAAGAAATAGTTAATCTAAATTTGTAACACTAAGGTTAGATGATTGATCATTTGCGGCCACGGGAGTTGTTAAATTTGACTCATGTTTTCGATAAATGGGCGTCTTCAGGCTTGAATAACTTTAATTTTAATTAAATTATTTACGCTGAGCTAAAGCAGAACTTTTAAATTGTATCCCCCTTCTAGGTCCTCGATTCGATCGTTGCCTTGACATGCTAGATTTTTAGTTTTTATTCACTCCAAATTTTGGCTTTTTAGGAAACTTAGCTGCATTTTCAAGTGCTTTGGTAAAGTTGAAAATAGTATCTTGCTACTGAACTATGAATTGAATTGCATTATTGAATACTGTTTGCAGCAGAATCAAAAAAGCACAACTTTACAAATTAACAAAAAAGCTTAGAATATTTAGTATACAACAGACATCCAGCTTAGACTCAGCACCTTTTGATCCTGGATGGGAGCGGAAACGTAACAAGAGGCCGATGAGTTGAAGAAGAAAATTACGGCAAAGAATTTCCGAAAGGAGATAATTTATAGGCTATTTCCTTTGGCACAGTGAGAAAGTCTCTGGAAAGCCTAAGCCGACTTTAGAAGAACCTCCCGACGTCTATAATGTGTGGACTTGTTTAAGTAGGTAGAAAGTTTCAAATTGCACCAAAACTCACTATCTATCTGAAGCAGAACTGGGCTTTCACACAGTCAAAATTCCAGATATTTTTGTTTCTCACAGGCTATATATATGAAAGTGTGGGAATATTCTAACAAGCAAATGTTGAGGTGATTAGAAGCTAGCAGCATAGAAAATATACTGCCAGTTTCGTGGTTTATCTCAACGGTTTGCTTGCGCTTCGGAATCATCAACCGTAAACGAATCCAGTGGCTTACTCTTTTTAATATATTGTGAAACAAATTTAACTATTACATAATAATTACATGCTCCGTTTTCATTCTATCAGAGTGAGTATATAAGAGTGTGCCACTAGGCACTTATGTTATCAAAGCAAAAACTATGCTCTGCTCCTTAACCCCACCCCCCTCCCCCCGCTAATCAGACCAGGACCCCGCAAATCAGTACCGAGTCTAAACGGGGTTATGCTCACTGTCTGTGTTTATGTGCTTAAATCTGAGAATTCATAAGAAGTGCGTCGCTGGAATTTTGTGCCTGCTAGACTTCAGGACCACAAACATAGCGCATAAAATTCTTTGAAGTGAAGGGTCTAGCGGGGGGGGGGCTGGGTCGTTAGCGAGCAGCGTTTTTGCTCTCATAGAGTGTGCCTAGTGGCACACTCTTATATTATGTACTCTTGATTCTATCAATAAAAGATGTAGACAAATCTATTTCTTTAAAGATTAAAATGGTCGGATTAAACGGATTAAAAACTGCCAGATTAAACTTTTAGCAGCAATTTCTTTAATACTGAATGAAAAGGGATAACCAGATTAGAATTGACTAGTTTAATTTGGCTATTTTTACTCCACGGATTAAACGAATTGATTTTAATCCTATTAATACGTCACTAAAGAAACAGCTATTAAAAATTTTAATCAGCCAACTGTCAATCCGTTTAATCAGCGTAGCTGCACGATGATTAAAAAACCAGTTGGAAATACTGAAGGCGGATTAAACGGATTAAAAATTAATCCTTAAAGAAACAGCGCTTAAAGATGGGTCGTTGACTTTCTAATTGAAAGTGGGAATAAATTAAATTAGATTGAAATTTTAGTCATTGTTGCATTAAAGAAATTGGATTAAATTTATTCCGTTTAACTCTCTTAACTTGCTGGGCTAATTTTAATCAGTTTCATGCGAACTCTTATGTTTTTTAATATAAATGGTTTAAATTTAGTCTAATCCGTTTCATCTTTAAAGAAATAGGGCCTACTGTAAGCTCCTCAAAATTTTAGTTTGCGCGTTCGACTAGAATATCCCGAAACGGTGCTCCTAATATGTTTGATTGATGCCCCAAACCTTTCCAAGTGTGTGCACCACTGCATTACCTAAATCAAAATTAAACTCTAAATCGAAATGTAAATCCAAAAAATGGGTTTTTGTCTACCATTCGGCATCAACTGATACAAATAAAGAAGTTTTGACCAGAAAACCAGAAAAACCTCCTATCATCATCGTCGTCTGAAAAGGCCCCAGGCGTCACGTGGAATTCAGAAAAGGACAGACGGATGAAAATCTCTGGAGGGTATCTATCTTAGGTTATGCTCATTTTAATGGGATAATATTTCAAAGTGGGGGCAAAAATTGGAACCGAAAAAAGTTGGTTAGAAATATCGGGGAGGGGAAATGCGGCTTCATCAGAAGGAAAAAATTAATGTAAAGACAGTAATACGTAACAGTGTCAAAAACGCGAAAATAAAACAATTTCCTGTCTTACATCATACAAGCTGTATTTTTAATTATCTGTGAAAAAGGGCAAATGAAAGGGAAATTTTCTGACATCGAAAAATTCAAACTTTTTTACAGGATTCCTTCCAGCTCTATGCTAAAGCTAGCCATCAGCACTATAATACTTAGGTTCAAATGTAATGATCTGATTAGTGTAACCGAGCTGATGGGGATTTTGAGCTCACAGTCTCGCTCGGCTGAGCCGAGCCGAGCTCGGAAGCTACAACATATTTCTCCCGGAGCCTATTTGTCGAAAGCCTGCAACTGGTGACTCAGAGGCCGAGCCGAGCCAGAGCCGATTCCCTATCGAAAAAATTTTAAGGTTCACTGTAATTATATACTTCCGAATTTGTACAAAAACAAAATGTTTCAGTCGAACTAGTTCAATGAATTCTTTTTTTCTGTGTCTAAACTTTGAATACCGTCATACCTTCCGTTTTTCCTTGTTATTCTTACACTTCCTTCCACGCTAACTTAGTTTAAATGTTAGGCTGTGCTGAGAGTCAACCTATGTACGGGTGTAGTTATATGAAAACATTTTAATCTAAGATTGTTTTAAACGTGTCATATTGTAGTATTATCGTAAAATATTACAATTAAAATTTGCATTATCTTACGACTGTTTTGGGTTTTATGTAGTAAATCTACTCGAATAGTAGCTAGAAAAATGTTGCAAAATTGTTTGACTATAAGTACCTGTAAATACTTTACTATTAATTTAGAGTTTCAAATAATTTCTGCGTAATTACAGTTGAGATTCAGGATCGGTAGTAGAGTAATTTAGAGGATTTGAAATTTTCTAAAATTTGAAAAATAATGTGAAAGAATTCTGAATTTTTAGATACTGATTTCAGAAGGCATACATTTGCAATTTTACTGCAGATTATGTTCTTCCAAAAGTACTGCCAGAAACATAAAAGTTTTCTCGTGATTTTTTTCGGCGTTGATCACAGTTGATTTTTCATGTTGTATACATAGAATAAAATAATAAATTTTTAGGCAAAATAAGCATGGGTCATTTCCAACACTTTCGTAAATTTCTCATTTACCAAATATCAATATCACTAGCCTTAATCGTAGACTCTGCAGCTCTTGGTGTACTCGGTATCGGTGTGGTGATTCTTGCAGGTACACGAAAAGCTAGACTGTTTTCCGAATTTTGTCAAAAACCGGAAGAAAATCCACAATTCGGGTGGAATCGGTCAAATTTCAAATTTCAAGCTGGGCGAGCCGAGCCGAGCCGAGGCGGCACTTTTTCAATATTCTTCCCGACCCAGCCGAGCCAGGCGGAGTATGCCCCGCGAGCCGAGCCGAGCGCCGAGCCGACCATTTTCTCCCGAGCCGAGCCGAGCCGAGCCCGGGAAAATCCGGCTCGTCCTCATCTCCGCCTGCACGAGCGGCAAATGTCCTACATATAAAGATAGAAAA